>JANAVB010035420.1:1526518-1556518 GCA_029216955.1 Iris pallida | reverse complement strand
AGGTTTGACTGAGTTGATCAGTGAAAACAATGATGAGTATTTTTTATGTGAAACCAGTGCAAGGTATTAATCAACTCATCAATGATTCATCACAACTCTTTTTGATCTACAATAAAATAGGTAAAGCACAACACGCATATCAACATCATCCACCTATTGTTGTGGTCCAACTTTCTAATCATGAAAATCATAACAGTCAATCTGACTGCAATATGAAATAATGCAAAACTCTACATTAGGGGGGAGGGCTATTATCAGGGGCAGACCTACATAGAAGCATGGGGTGGCCTTGCGCCCCCCCCCCCCCCCCCCCCCCCCCCACACACACACACACACAAACACCCCCCACAACCCAAAATTTTAGTGGTGTACTACATTTATAGGCAGTAAGTTAAGATATATGAGTAATCATTTATTGATTTGCACATATGGAGAGTGGTAGCTCATGTGGTTGGTATGGTGGAGAGTTTTTCTAGTGGGTAAGGTTCAAATCCCATAAGAAACAATTTTTTTGCACCCCCACCCCCCACAACCATTACTTCATGGTTCTGCCCCTGGCTATTATATTTGATGGTTATTACAACATTATGCTTCGGTCAAGATTACTGGGTTTTCCAACCACGTACAAGCTTTAATTTCCTACATTATTTGATTTATTGAAGGATCAAGGAAGTTTAAGGAGAGATCCAACTTGATCTAACTTCCTTGAATTCCAAGGTATGTCATACTTTTCCATGCCTTTACATCTAACTTTGATTACATTCACCAAACTATATGACTTCTCATAAAGTAAATACAGATATTATGTTCAATGTGTTTAGAACAATTATGATCTGATTCATATTAGGTAGGTTTCCCAAGCATGTACAAGCTTTAACTTTATGTTGATCTCTAGGAGGTACTTTAAGGAGATACCTATTATGTGCTAATTTTCATGCATTACATGCTTGCTTGTGTGCCCTTGTGAGCATCTAAACTAGATAATCTTAGCTAACACAAACTGAATGACTTCTCAAGTAGCAGATGATTGTTATCAAATTCTGGACAAACTAAATGATTTAAATTAAACTGTAATTTTGGGCGTGTGTGTAGCTGAAAACATTCATGTCATGACGTACTATGCAGTTTTACTTAGAAGCATCAGCACCATGCGGAGATCAGGTCAATCAATTAGTAGGTACTACCTAGTAGATCTTCTTCTGGTTAACTAAGATGGAAGCTGATAATGTCCATAAATTTCCCATGACAGCTAATAAATTAAAAAGAAACTTATAGTCATATAGAAGTAGAAAATAACTGAGAAACATTCAGCAATTGTAATACATAGAACATACAGCCCAATTGTGTGTTTTGGCAAGCCTTCTAGCAAGGGCATTTATGCAATATGCAACGTCTGCTCGAGGTCTTCTAGCTGAAACAGCCTCAAAAACAGCTGCATCAAAGTATTATCATAAGCAAAGTCTAAGTAGAACTAGTAAAGTACAAAACAAAAAATATAAAAAAAATAGTCCACATCACCAAATACTAGTGAAACATAAAAGTATTCACCGCAACTTAAAAAGGAGGACAAGGATGGTGGGTGGGTGTGTGGGGTGGGGGTGACTCACAGCGTATATGTTTGTCTTTTGCCAGCAGTTCGATATGGTTGGTGGCCTTGACAATTGCAACATCTAGTTCCTGGAAAATTTTAAATAGTGTCAGAATGATGTACAACAAAAACCAATTTAAAAATCAATAATCACCAACAAAATGCTGCAGAAAAAACAACCTTATTGTCACTGTTAACTTTTGCCAAACTGACTGTTGTGGTGTCTTTTAGTGCACCAAGAGCTTTTCTCAAGCTTTGTTGGGTAGTGCCGCTTCCTGCCATCCTGGTTTTTAAATATATAAGGAAACAATAAAACTATATTTCAGACAAAAGTTAAATAAAAATGAATTCAAAGAGAAAACTATACATAAAAGCATTGAGATTGTTGATAACTCGAACAAAAGAACGGAAAAAAGAAGGCACAAGAATGGCCATGCATTAATTGATGGATGGGCATGCACATGCCTTTAAGTCATCTGTTGGTAATCCATAAATCATCATGGTTATGCTTGACATGAAAACATATACATATTTAGAATTTCTAGGCTGCAACTGACCTATATGCCAAAGTGGCAAAATCGGTGGTTGTTGAAAATCAATCAATCGAGTCGTCGACCATCAAAACAAAATTAAGACTTGATAGTTGATCCCATTAATGCTAACACAATTGACACACTGTTTCAAAGCAAAACGACAAACTTCCGCTAGAAAGAAATTTATCATTATATGTTTGTCATATAAAGGAGGTTCAATTAAGTGCCAGTAACGTTCCAATTTTGGGATATTGGTTTAGAATTCGGGCCACGTTGATGCATCTAATTAATTACCTTTATCTGACATTACTTCCTTTTCGTACTCCCATACGTAGGGAATGAAACCTTGAGCAGTTGCTCCAAAGCTACTTGACTTTAAGTTGTGCAATCAATAAGGTAAAGCTAACAGTGTTCATCCTACAATTTCACACTAACTTAAATGATTTACATTAAATGAGAATGAAAACAAAATATTCCACAAGACTTTTGATAGATTATGAGATAAAATCCAAAACTTATCCCTATAAACAAGAGAAAGAAGTAATTGGTTAGTAGGATGACAAATCTATATAAAAATATATTTTAAACTAGTTTCTATGTCGAGCGCAGAAATGCTTATGTGCAAGCTCTCCTAGGCTTTATGATATAGCTAGAGATCACCTCTCCACCATTAATGCTTTTGCAAGAATCATATCCAACTTGATACATCAATTGATGATTCTAGTAAGAATTTCATATCGCAATCACAAGCATGCATTGAGTCATGGGTGGGCAAACCCATGCCGTTAAGAAATCAGTTGATGATGCGATCATCATGGTCATGGTACCACATGCAAAGATATAACAAATTTTTTAAATGTCTACAATTGATCAAGCCAGCCGTATGTGAAAGCAGGAGTCTGCGCTCATAGTTGTTGAAAATCAATCAAGTACCAAAACAAAATTGAGACAAAATTTAATTATTGCACACCCACCCAACCCATTTGGCAGATCATTCCAAAGCAAAAATAACAAAACCATATTAATGACTTCTTAATTGTAGGTTGAAATACCTGACCAATATGAGAATCTCTAATCTAAGACGCAACTAATAATGCCCTCACAAAAAAACAAGGAAATAAAATACTTAGAATATCTAGGCTGTGATTGAAGCATATGTTAATGCGGGAGACTGCGCTCTCGTAGTTGTTGAAATCTAATCAATCAATCGGTAAAGGAAACAACGTCGAGAGTAGAGACTGGATCTAATTAATGCTATCCACATTAGGCAAATCGTCTCAAAGCAAGATAATAAAGCCATATTAACCACTTCATGATTGTAGACTGGAATACCGAATACTTGATCAACAAGACTATGTTGAAATCTAAGACGCCGCTACTAATTCCCAACCAGAGAAACACAAGCAAATAAGGCCACCTCCAATGGGAATATCTAAAATTGGGTTTCTATCCTACTTGTCATTGTACTTTAAAAAAAACTATCCTAGTTGGTAGAGTTTCTACAAAGAAATTGCTCCATTTCTACCCTATGTGGCAAAGAATAAAATGATCAATTTAATGATGTAGGGCCCAATATTAATTGCTATGGGAGATGGAGAGTTTTTGTGAGTTTCTACATGTAGAAACCCTCAAATAAATTCTCCATCCTACATCACCGGCTCATAGGATGGAATTGAGATAGAAATTGTGGATGGAGAAGTTTTTTTTTTTTTTTTCTAAAAGGGGCTTATATCATAGAAATAGGGGCGAAAGAAACCCCCATTGGAGATGGCTCAACAATTCAGAAGTTCTAGGCTGAAAGGGACCCATATGTCAAAATGGGAGATTGTCAAAATGGGAGCAGTTCAATCAATCAACTAACGAAACAACATCAAAAAACTCGACATAATTAATGCTCCCGACATCCGGAACTTCGTTTCAAATCTAGATAAAGGAACCATATCAGCAACTGCTCAATTGTTTGCTCTCGAAACTGGTGAATAAGACTACGCTGTGATCTAAGAAGCTACTAGTAATGGAAAGACTGTCACTTGAAACCTCAAAAAATATTATTTTTCTCAAACCAGAAGTTAACCATGCAAAATTACCATAAAAATAAAGGAAACTAACCAGCAAAGGTCTTCCTTTTCCTCTATGTTATCATATCATTCTTCACATAAAAAAATCCATATATAAGGAATAACAAGAATAAAACAATCTCGACCTAATTAAACCTAACCCCCATTTAAATTAGTCAAATTTAACGATCAACAACCCAACTCAGAAGAAATAGAACATAAATTATCCAAATCCTTCAAAAGTATATATGTATGTGTATATATATAGCAGCAAACGAGGGAAATGACCAGAAATTGCGCAGGGGGGGCTCGGTACGGAGCTGGAACAACCGAATCGAAACCGTTCAGAATTCAGAGAGAAATATGAAATCATCGTCGCCATAATCGATGAAATTAGTATGGGGCTAGGGTTTTGCGGACCTTGGAAGACGAGCTCCGGGAGGAGATTCTCCTCGGGATCGGCGGAGGAGAGAGAGAGGGAGGAGAGAGAGGAGAGAGAGAAAGGAATAAAAAGATTTTTATCGAAGAAAACAAAGGAGGAGGAGAGAGAGAGAGAGAGAGAGAGAGAGGGAGAAGAAGAAGAAGGTTTTTATTGAGCGGCGTTCGAACTTAATTTAATATTTCTTGACCGAATCCAGATGTTATATTTTTTAATTAATTTTTACTAAGGAGTTTTTTTTGCACATATATATATATATATATATATATATATATATATATATATATATATATATGTAGAATAGGGTGAGCATCGGTATAATCGGTCGGTATTTTGTCGAACTTTTCGGTATTTTTTTAAATCGGTATCTAAAAATCAATACCAATATTGTAGCATTTAGAATCGGTTTTTTCGGTTTCGGTTAAATCGGTATTCGGTCGGTTTTTGTTCGGTATCGGTATTTTATCAATTAACATTTGATCAATCAACACACTTAATATTTTAGAACCTCTTAACCTATAATTTTTTTTTTACTTTTTTGGAAGTATTAAATTTTAAAGCCAAGCCTCTATCAACCAAAAAATTAATCAAAATTATAAAAAATAATATGTAGCAAGTCGCAAACACCTAAAAATGAGTTTAAAAGATCAAACACGATCACTGAGTTTAATCTTTAATATAAGTTTAAGTAACCAAAATTAACTTCAAAATTCTATAAGCACATGAACATAAGCTCAAAAGATCAGAAACTCAATTCTTAGTATTCTTAACATAACTTCAAGTCCACTAAAGTCAATTCTAAGTTCTAAGAAACTGACCAAAACAAAGATAAAAATTAAAATTAGTAGTATAAATTAATCACGAACAACATTCTACAAAAAATTATATATATATATATATATATATATATATATATATATATATATATATATATAATCGGTTCGGTTCGGTATTTTCTGTATGGTATTATACTCAAATCGCTACCACTACCATTATACCATATTTTAGTCGGTTCGACAATTCGGTATCGGTACATGTTTTCAGTTCGATTTTTCGGGATATTTTTAATCGGTATCCGGTCGGTTTTTCGTTATCGGTCGGTATTTGTTCACCCCTAATGTAGAATGTGGCTTTAACATCTGTGCCCTTCTAGAATTACTTGTTTGCAGTTTCATTTAAGAAATTTTTTTTTTCTTTCTTTCTTTCTAATTATATTTGTGTCTAAGAAAGTTAGTTTTCAATTACAATGGCTTATGTTTTAAGTTGCAATAATGCTAAGTTTACAACAAAATATAAGTTGTCAAAGTTAACAACAACAATAATTAGAATACTTGAAGGAAATACCTTCATTTAAACAATGAACTTTTCTTAGGGGACTTATGAGGATTATTTGAGAAGTATTGTGATTAAGTTCAAATTTCGCAAAAATATATAAAGTAAAATAAATAACCATATTTTTATCACTTAAAAAAAAGTGTATGCCGTGTTAATTCATATAGTGCTAAAAAATATTCTCTCTTTTTTTAATATATATTTGTGTATAAGGACGATGGAGCTTAGGTAGAACAACACACACTTCGTGAATTCTTAGATGACTTTTATGAACATAACAATCCACAATCGTACCATTCAAGTGTCATTTATATGTTAATAGCATTTATTATGCATGTAATAATATCAATTAGATAATGTGTTCAACAATTGTTTCCTACATACTTAGTAGTATTTTTAGACATTTTATTCATATTTTTCAGTAAACTTTGACAAAAAAGTTGTTACAACCAAAATTATATTCCGAACAAACACAATAAAAACTAATATTAAGATGTTAATTAAGGAAAAAAAGTTTCATTGTATCAATTATTTCTCTAAAAGTACTTGTAAGGTGAACAAAAATCAATAAGAGTGGGCCACAACCTTGCCTTATATATGGCCCAACTATGGGACTCATGATATACATGTGAACACGACATGCATTTGAAAATATTTTATCCTCGCAGTACTTAAATGTGAAGTATTGTATATATTTATTAGATATAATATATAGTGCATGTGCACTGCATGCAACTTTAGTCTACGTTTCTTTCCGACTTTTATAAGTATAGTTGTATAATAAATTCATTTTGAAATGGTATAGAAAAATTTAGAGAGCGAACATTTATTGAACATTTGTTGTAGTTGAAAATATGTAATTATTAATGTTTAGTAATTATGTTATTGGGGATGTGTATAGTTTGTATGTTCCACCCTTAATTAATTTAAGTATATTTTTTATACATATGAGGTAAAAAAAAATGGTATTTTGGAACTTCGAATATTATTATGTATAAGATTGATATATTGAACTTCGAATATTATTATGCAATAACTTACATACTTGAGGGCTGCCACTGCAAAAATTTCTCTAATGGGAGCCACAGAGAGCTGAACTCGCAAGATTGTCGTCGTAGTAGGATCCCAACATGACGATCACGTCAAGCTCCAAAAAAGATTTTGTCACTTTATGCACAAAAGTACAATTTTGACAACTTCAATAAAAATGACGTTTGGTTGTGGTAGAAGACTCTCTAGTGAAAGGTTTGGCAAGTTAGTTGAGTCCAATGTTAAACCCACTTCAAGATTTCTTAAAGAATTACACCATCATTTTGACAAATTTGAGCGGTCAATTTTTTTACAATTCTAACTATCAAATTTTGACAATTCTATAGACAGAAGTCTGTTTTAGGACTACAAAAATAGTGAATTTTGTAGCCTTGATCATGCACAGACTTTATAAATTGAGGCATACCTTAAATAAATGGATTAACCTTAGTAAGTAGTCACTACTTTTTAGTTCTTATCTGGCAAAATTTGTGGACAAAATCTTAGAAATTTTATATAAGTGCAACAGTGCAATAACAACTAATTCATTGAGGGGTTGTTTGCTTGATTGAAAGTGTAAAGAAATGTGCAATTGTTAAAGTGAGATTTGTGTATGCGTAATTTTGACTTTCGTATTGTTATTTGAATGGTTGAATTGTAAAAGCTGTAAGTGAAAATATATGGAATTTGATTGTTTGGTTGATAGTTGAAAATATTTTTTTTATGGAGCAAACGATCTTCCACCGTCCGGTCAAGGGCACTTATGTCTTTTTCAGGTAACCACGAGGGTCACTCGAGTTAGGCAAAATTTGAAACATAATCTTACTTTTACTCAAGGTTCCTAAAACTAGAATTTATAAGAAACATAAACTTAATTTTTCTTTCAGACTTAGTTTAATTCGATTTAATTTGATTTTGAAAAAACACAAAGGAAAGCTGAGAAAGAATGAATGGTGGGAGCATTGGAATTAATGGGTTAGTTGATTCATCAAATCTTGGCCCGACAGCCGCAACCTCCCCCCGGGTCCACAGTTATGGCCGATCATCGACAACCTTGACCTCATCGACTCAGTTCCTTTCGCACCAGGGATCAGACACTGATAACCGCGTCGGCTCCGCCGACCGCTCCGGCCTCGGGGTCTTGAACCAACCATGAGCCTACATGTGCATCCTGGAGGTTGGCGTCACAATTGAATCACTTGCCACATACCCCGAACGAGTGGACGTGGAAGAGGAAGAAGACCCATCCCTCACAAGAAAAGCTCCATTTTTTCCATCAAAATTGAAAGAAATTGTGTTAGCTATGACCATGCTTCCTCCATCCTCTTTTCTTTCACGCGTCCTCGCAAACACGCAAACACGAAAGTATAAGTTTGACCACTTTTAAGATACAACATACTATTTACCCAAACATTAAAAGTAGTTCCATCGAACAAGAACCACGACGAGACTTAAAAACATATGTTCAACATACAATAACTCACTTTCACACTTTGTTCCAGTTACACCAATGAAAACACACCATAAGTAATTAAATAAAATTGCATATTTGGACTTCACTCAGATGACTTTTACTTCCATAAACAATAGTCCACACACCAAAATATTTTTATCATTCTATTTGTGCGGTCTTCACTCCACTCAAATCTCATTGCTCATATCATCAATTTCTATTTTTGAAGACAAGTTTGTCTTTCGTTAGAATAAACCGTATGAAAGTCAAAATTTTATTGATGTTGTTCCAAAAGAGACTTCAAGCATGCGGTCATGTACCTCACATGATTTCTCTTTACTCATGTCAGCAGTCTTACTTATGATATCTCCAGGAATTGTCACCGTATATCACTTACTTATGATATCTCCAGGAATTGTCACTCGAAAAAATTGGCACAAAAAATATGGTAGGAACATGTTTAATTAATCAAATTTGACAACATATTTTTGTGAAATTTCTAATCTTAATATTTTTATTTTTTGAATATTTGACCGAATTTTTAAACGTATTTTATTTGCATTGAGACGGTTTATATTCGTATTTTTGCCGTTCCGACGTGTTTGCCAAATTGCTAACAAGGATCGCAATGAGAGTTATTATTATTATTATTGAATATAAGAAAAAGAGAGTTTTTTTTTTTTTGGGAAAATAAATATTGTTGGTGATATTCGGGTCGGGTTGAGATGTGATCCTTTCCCACCCGACCAAGGGGGGCATTTATCCACTGTGGATTCCTTTCTTGCGAACCCCGTTTCCCCCGCTTTTTTCCCACTTTTAGTTTTTTTCTTCTCTCCCCCATCCAAATCTGGATCTCCCGTCAAGGGTGTCATCGACTTCACCACCAGGTCGGTGGCGACGACAAAAAGGGGAAAAAAAAAATCGGGAATTTCTTCTCCATCTAATTTCTAGGGTTAGGGTTTTGATCGGGGGAAGATGGGGAACGTCTTCGTGAAGAAGCCCAAGATCACGGAGGTCGACAAGGCCATCCTCTCCCTCAAGACCCAGCGCCGGAAGCTCGCCCAGTACCAGCAGCAGGTTCGGTTAGGGTTAGGGTTTCGTTTCTACGTTTCCTTCTCAATCTAAATTTTACTTCACCTCCATGCGGTTAATTTATGGATTGCTGCGACTAAGTTTGATCCGCTAATCAATTGCTTTCGAATTTGGGCGTTGAAGATGTTTGATCTCATTTAAATTGTACGTTAGGCTGATGTCAATTAAACGAAATTTGAGGGAATTCACACTTATGTGGGCTTTTAAAATTTGTAATTATTCGTTTTGTTTGCCATTGTTATGTTTAACTTGCATTTTTAGGCCTTACGTGAAGCTGTTTGCTTATAGTTATATTTTTAGGGAATTTTCTATCCCAAGAGTTGGTGCCAATTCGACCACTTCTACAAAGACAATTTATTAAATTTTTTATTTTTTTCCTTTAGGTGTGTTTGCCATTATTTTCTCGATCCCAAGTAAGATGCGGACATGATTTTTCAGGTTGTACACGAAGCGGTTTGCTTGTAGGTACATTTTTAGGAATTTGAACCCAAGAGCATGGTTCACTGTATTGGTATTGTCCAGCGCTTGTAGCTCATGTGGAAAGCAGCAGGGACACCAGGCGGGGTCGGCAGGGTTCGAGCCCCCCAACCGTAAGGACGTGTAGGTGTGTGTGGGTTGTAATAAAAAAAACTGTATCAGTATTGGACCCTTCTTAAATGGCAGTTTTCGGACGGTTTCATAGGGTTCCAATGGTTTTTGTATTGGTTGGTTTCGGTAGCTTCGACAGTTTCGGTAGCGGCTGATACTACGAACTATGCCCAAAAGTTGATACCAATTGGATTTTACTGCTACAAAGACCATTTAACAATGTTAAAGTCTATGCTGCTGCAACAATACTCAGGAATTGTAGTGAGGGTCAATGGTTGCATATTTATATTATTGTCACACCCCCCCGGCATGTCAAATGCCCCCTTTTTGGGAAGAATGCTAGTTCACGTGGTGGTATATGTTTCACACAATCCGCTTAAAAATACGTGCAATAGGAGATACGAATCTGGGTTGCGCTCCCGCCGCACCAAACTCTGGAGTTGTAGTGAGGATCGAGGGTTATGTTTTTAAATTATTCTAATAGCCTATTTGTTGGAAAATATTGGAATAGAGGCGCGTCTTCTTCAGTTAGGATTGTGCTTTAGTGATTTATCCATTTGTGTTGGATTTAGGAAATTTTCGATAAGTATGACGATGATCTACGAGTTTCCATTATGTTAATCAATATGGTCAGGCTATTTTACGTTAGTGCATTACTTGTTTCCCCTATTTATACCTGGTACATGGTATGTAACTACAAATTGGATGTGTGGATGCTATAAGTGCATGTGATTTAGGGCTTGCTCCCCTTATCAGGCTTCCTTTGATTATTTGAGCCAGCAGTATACCAAGCTACACAATGCCATATAATCCGAGTTCTACGAGACCTTGTTATAGACAACTATTATAAACCGAAATGGTCTTGTACATATTTTCTTTAAGATTTCTTAAGGTATGTCATCGAAATCCTAGATTGAACTTGGTAGTCATGTAGGTGTACAAGCATTAGCATTTAGCAATCTAGCGTAAAGTTTAACTGTTCGGAATGTTCAAATGTTGGTGCATATATTTGGGTTTAATTTTGTGGAGATGATGATGACAAGTTAAAACATTCCAAACAATGAAGATCTCACTCTTATAAATTTCCTTTCGGGAAGTCAATGCTTCAATACTTCAGTAGCTTTTGTGAGTAAGAATCACGCACTTCCAAGGAATCTTGAGAATGGATACAACAACAATAAATCCTTTATCCCAAATTTCTGGGTCGGCTGTTTGAATCCTCTTCTTCCATTCGCCTTTGGTAAGGGTCATGTCCGTTGTAACGCTAACGAAACTCATATCATTCTCTAACACTTCAAACCATGTTCGTCTGCCTCTACTCCTACGGGATCCATTAACTACTATATTATCACTCGTCCTTACGGGAGCATATATTGGTTTGATCTTGAGAACGAATGAGGAAGAAATTGATTGCCATTGGAAGTCCCGTCCTCTCCATCGTTCATTGCTACTGCATTATCGCTTCGTCATTGCTTTTGCATCTCACAAAAATACTTTCTTGGTTTCAAGTAGGTCAAAAATTTCTTATTCTATCTGCTTTTATTCATTTTCTCTTGTATTAGGATCAACTTGTTCTCCTATAGTATACCTGGTGTGTATCTTTAGTGTTTGGCATGTGTTAAAGCAGCTTTTCCTCAAGAGTGGCGGAACTTCCTATATAAAATAATTGTGCCATTTCTATCTCTCATGCTTTCAGGCTCACGCAGTCAGCTTCTGCTTGGTTAAAGTTGTTTCTTGAAATGGAAGAGATTTTGAATGTAATATTGGTTTGACACGTTGTCTTGATTCATTTGCATCTTTTGTTCGTTTTGGTAAACTATTTTATTTTTCGACGTTCTTTACTCGTCTAAATTTTAGTCTCTTAAATGCTTAGAAATGGAAACATCAATGGGTCTCAATGTTCTATAGTGGTAGATAGAATTTTATGTGATTCACAAAGCTTTATGTACTGATTCATGTACGAAAAACATGAGACATAAGCCAGACTTGAAAATAAAGTTAAAGGCTTTTTTTTTTTTCACCTTGTAAATTCTTCTCACACTCCTTTAACTATTCCTTTTCTTTTCCAGCTTGATGCTGTGATTGAAGCCGAGAAGCAAGCTGCAAGGGACCTGATACGGGAGAAGAGGAAAGACAGGGCCTTGCTTGCACTAAAGAAGAAAAAAACTCAGGAGGAATTATTAAAGCAAGTTGATGCCTGGCTCATTAATGTTGAACAACAAGTATGTCCTTATGTTTGAAGAAGGCATTATATAGCCTAATGGAAGTATGGAAAGCAACTAATGCATATACTTGCATATTTAGCTTTATAGAGTTGGTACCTATTTCTGTCAATGCACGATGCTTTACTTTGTTGTTTACTTTAGTTGGCAGATATAGAATTGACAAGCAAGCAGAAGGCAGTTTTTGAAAGCTTGAAGGCAGGGAATGAAGCAATGAAAGCTTTACAAAGTGAGATCAACTTGGAAGATGTTCAAAAGTTGATGGATGATACAGCTGAAGCTAAGGCTTATCAAGATGTGAGTTTTATTGCACGAGTCTTCTACGCCTTCTGCTTTCTACTTCTGTTTATTTTACTAACCTTCTCACTCTTGCCTGCAACAAAGAAATAGATCTAGTGATAGTTTATTTGCGAATAGGTAGAAACTGTAAGTGGGGAAATATGTTCATGTACATATTGTCAGTTTCATAGACCTCACTCAATACTTATAGAAGCTACATTTCAAGCTTAAGCTGATTACATCCTTGATAGCTTTGTTCGAGCCTCTGCTAAATTTATATGCTTTAGTTGTTGGTTTTTTTGAGTTGTATTTGAATACTAAATAGAAGCGGTACCTTGCATACTGCTTGTAATTTTCTCTTTCTGCACTTAATTAACATACTTATGGTCTCACTTAATGAACAACAGCTTTGGTGCTTATTGTGATTGTCAGGATGTGATGAAAATATAGGTGCAAACAAGTCTCATCTTCTATCTATTGAAACATTCCTTTTTTTGTTGACCTTTTTTACCCATAAAATTACTTTAATCCTTCGTGTTATGATCTTTTGATTTATGGTATGTTGCTTTCTTTCAGTTTTATTTCTCTTTCTAAAGATCAATATGGTGAATCCTGTTAGGAGAGTATCATCTTATCATTTTCATTCCCATGCTCCATTCATTTGTGTGGTCTCAAACCACCTTTAGATTTTCTTTTGTAGTTTGTACTTTCTAGACCTTGAAGGTAACGATTTATTTTCATGATTGAAGGAAATAAATGCATCTCTCGGGGAGCGCCTATCTGCTGAAGATGAGGAAGATGTTCTAGCAGAATTTGAGAACTTGGAAACTGAGGTATGTTTCTTAGCTTCTCATAGATTGTTTTTTTTTGAGCTTTTTTTAATTCTGAACAGAGTGATTATTCGGTTGCTAGTCGCTTGTCAGGTGGTCAAAATGAGTTTATGCTAGTAGTTGATTTTGTTTTGCGAAGGAAAAACTTTTATCACTTACATTTTATAAGATTTGAGGAATTATAGGTTAATCTCAGGTGCTATTTGACATTGAGGCTTTGCCATATCCCCAACAACCAAGCTATTTTCTCAAATATTTAGGGTAAACCACATGAATCCTTTTTGTTTTTGATTCCAATATATTTGAAGGTCATCTCCTGTATAATAATTGGCCTTCACTTTATCGCGGGAGAACACAAAATATTTATAATTATCAGTCATCAAGATATAACTGAGGATTAATCTGCCGTGAATTCTTTATCATATCTTTGAGATTGTATAAATGTATAATATAACCCGCTTCTAAGAGCTTGAGAGCTAATGACAAGGCCATCTGAACTGTTTGCACGTACTTTACTAAATTAGTGACAGGATGAACTCAGAAGAAACAAAGTTACTTATTAACTGGTTCAGTATGGACACAGGTCAAACCATTTGGGGGTCTTTGAGCATCTCAAGCGAAACCTGGAAAAGATCATATGGAAAGAAAAATACCCAGGGATAATGGCTGTAATAAGGTCACTGATGGCATTCCCAAGTTCAAAGGAATAGTCTAGCTAAACTAGAAGGTGGTAAGATCAGAGAAAATCGTCTTTAGGTTGTTTGGACATGTGCAACGCAGATCAATAGATGCTCCGTAAGGAGCAGCAGTAAGATAGTAGTTAGATGAGCAACTAGGACTAGAGGTAGGACTAAACGAACATGGATTTAAGTTTTAAAGAAGGATATGGTTTTTGGTGATGTTACAAAGGACATGGCCCTTGACAGAGCTGAATGGAAGAAAAGGATTCAAACATCGCCTAAAAATTTCGAGATGAAGGCTTTGTTGTTGTTGTAATAAGTGACCATTTTACTTCGTGTCGACAAAGGTACCAGTTTACTCCCATCACTAAAGGTCAACTGTTTGGTAACTACAATGTGGTCATTCGAGGTAGAATTCTCACACTAGCAGGAAACAAGGTCTACTTAAGTTATTGCGTGTCCATGACAAATTTATAGATGAACTCAGGATAAACATTAGAAAGGAGGGTATTTTGATTGGCATTGGAGAGTACACCCTATAATTCTTTTGATGCTCAATGACCGTCTACATTGTTTTGGTGCTCATCCTCCTTGCTTCCTTTCGACTCTTGGTTTCTGTATAATGTTGGATGTAATGACACAAGGAAGAAGTGCACCATTGGTGAATGCTATTTCCTCTACATTCCTCCACAGGCTCTTTTTCGATTTCATCTAGTATCTCAAATTCATTTATATGCTTTGTGCGTGGGTACAGATCTTGAATTGAAATCAACCAGTCCTGGTTGAACAAATTGTACCCAGAGCCTATAGACCAGATCATTTAAGAAGATAAATCAGACGTCTCTTTAATTACGGCAGCAAAGTTTGATACTGTTTGCCTTAGATTGCACATCGAACAAAATTAGACATCTTCACTGAGCTTTGCAATTAAAGCAAGACGAAATTCTTCGTTATTAATGACCATGGAAAACTCTTTTCCTCCTCGCACATAAATACTCTCCTTTGTTCCTTCACAACAGCTTAACCTTCAAGATCTGCCTCCAGTACCTGCTTCGGCGCAAGAAGCAGAAAGACCGCAAGCTGACGAGAGCCTTGAGCTTCCTGATGTACCCACCAAGAAGCCAGTCCTTGTCCAAGACACCTCACATGAAGAGCCAACAAAAGCAAAAGGTTCACTTTCCTTTCCATGTAAACCTAAGTGCATATATCATCATTCTGGGTTCTGATTTGAAGTTGAAATTGCAGTTCTGGAGGAGCCACTACCAGCCTGATCGAGAACAGAAATCCAAACTGACGAGTCACATTGCGTGCGCGGCTTGCTACAGGTGGCTTGACTTACTGGATTCGTAAAGTGTCGGATACATGTATTTTTTGTCTTCTATAAAACTTATCGATACTCGTTGACCTTGGACATCGTGTATACTTTCTGGATTATTGTTGTTTCGGATGCCAAAGTTTTCAGGCATCTAAATTTATTCAGGAAATGTGTATAGATTAGTGCAACCATGGTAGACACTGCTGCTGTAAATTTACGCAAGTTATTTGAAGTTTTGCTGCTATGAACGAGTAAACAAAGTCTCTTAAATTATAGGAACTTTTTATTAAAATAAATGTCTCTTAAAAATATTCTAAAAGAATGGTACTTTTGGAATTATTATCAAACAACTTTTTTTTTTTCTGAAATATAATTCAGCTTAGTAAACTCTCAAACATCAAACTGCTTTTCTGCTATTTACAATTATTAGCAGGTGCGCCTTCTGTCGTGATTGAAAAATTTCAAAGGGTGTTAACCACGGTTTCTGTTTTGTTTATGCCTCTCCTTATTCTTTTAGGAGATTTGAGCAGCTTTATATATATATATATATATATTCCAAAAATTCAGTTACTTCGACAACTAGTTTTATTCTTATTAAAATTTAAACCTATAATTAAAAAATGACATATTTTAGCAAATGCCTTCATTGCGAATATATAAATTAGCATATACTCCCACTTATTTAAAAAATAGCAAATATTTCTATTTTTTTATATACAATATTGAAAAAATTTAAGGTATACCTCCACTATTTAACCAAAATTTTGATTATTTTACTCATAATATGGACATTTGCTATTTAAAAAGAAAAAGAAAAAGTGGAGGTATATGCTAGCTGATATATTTGTAACTGAGCATTTGCTAAATATCCATAAAAAATATTATAATTTTTTCTTTTTTGAGAGGATTGGACTATTGTCTATAATCTTTATTCCTTAAAAAAAATTCCTAAACCTTTTATACATCAGGTTTCAGTGAAATTTTCAATAAAAGTAACATGTCGACACTAATTTTTAATTTTTTATAAAAAGCAACATGCTTTAGAAGTTGAAAAATATAGAACCATGGTGGCGATGATTAAAAAAAAATTAAATTAATGTGATAATAAAAAGTAGGGGTTCATTTAAATTAAGGAATATAGAAGGTAAAGACAAAGAATCTAAATTGATTTTTTTTTTTCTACGAGATAAACTTAACAAAGTAAAAAAAAAAATAGAAGGTAAAATGAATAAAACTAGGGGTTCATTTAACACCACCCTTTCCAAAATGCAATCCCAATGAGAGTTGCGTTGTTGTTATTATTATTATTATTATTATTATTATTATTATTGAATATAAGAGAAAAAGAGAATTTTTTTTTTTGGAAAATAAATATTGTTGGTGAAGTTCGGGTCGGGTTGAGATGTGATCCTTTCCCACCCGACCAAGGGGGGCATTTATCCACTGTGGGTTCCTTTCTTGCGAATCGCGCTTCCCTCGCTTTTTCCCACTTTTTCACTTTACACAAAACAAATAAATAAATTCAAGAAGAAGAAGAAGAACTTCACTTCCTTCTTCCTCCTCCCGAAACCCTAACCCTAGATGAGAAGAGGGGGGCGATGGGGAACAAGATGTGCGGCGGGCGCCGGCCGGTGGAGGAGCGGCTGACGCGCCCGCAGAGGATCCGGAGGCAGGCGTCCGACGTCGACTACAGGAGGCTCCGGAGGCTCATTGTGTCCGAGAAGCTCGCCCCCTGCTTCGACGCCGCCGACGAGCTCCCCTCCTCCGGCGCCGATCTCGAGGAGTGCCCCATCTGCTTCTTCGTAAGCTCTCGTTTTAATCTTCTAGAGGCTCCCATGTTTCACGGACACAAATACGACACCAAACGGACACGCCAAGACGGACACTGCACCTTTTTTCTTCCGATGCGTCCTAGACCTAGTGTATTTAAGGGGACTTCTAAGTAAATAAGAAAATTAGGGCGGTTATGTAAAAGTAAAGAAGATTTAAGGGACTTATATGCAAAAAATATTATATTTTCTTGTTATGGAATTTTAGAGCATCCACATTGCAGACACTCCAAAGTAAAGAAGATTTAAGGGACTTATATGCAAAAAAACATTGTATTTTCTTGTTATGGAATTGTAGAGCATCCACAGTGGAGACACCCCAAACACGTACTCCAAATTATTAGAAATTGTGTAAATTATTACTTTTAGAGTGTCTCCTTGATATTGGCACACAATGTACATTCCAAATAAATACTCCAAATTAACATCTTCCATCTTTTTCCTTTTTTTTTTCTTTCCATGTTTGGTAAGATTTTTCCTCAATATTTTTTTCTTTATTTTTTTTTTTCATGTTTGGCAAAATTGGTTAATATTGGTGGGCTCAGTAATTAATGTAGTGGAGCTAGCACACGCTCCAAATCTGGAGTGTCTCTTAGCTTTCTAAGCAATTTTCAAGTATGGATACGTGCCCATTGTAGTAAGTGCTACAAAATTTGGCTAAAGTCAAAATGTAGTATTTGAAATCTCTCCCACTGTGGATGCTCTTACAGAAATTGAAATGTTATGTGTTTATGTGATCTAGTTGCACGTACACGACAATGACGACATGGGGACAATATCACCAACACGACACACACACGTTGGACTGTCACAACGACTGTCCGAAACGATGTGATTGGTAAGTGGCACCAATTGAGTTCCCATGATTAGTGAGTTTAACAAAAGATAAAAGTTTAATGCCCAAATTGCTTAATTTTTGTGTTCAAAATTGAATTGGTTGAATGATAGGATAGTATTGTAACAGAACAATGATAGATTCTTCATCCTTTAATTTTGCATTGCAACCGCCATTGTTCAAGATTATTTCATGATTTAAGCAAATAAATTTTAATATTTATTTTATCTTTGAAATGAGTTATTGTCCGGTGGCGAATTCTCTGGAAAGAACATGCATTTGAGGGATGTCTAACCTTTATTAAGATTTTATCCCAAGTTTTTGGGTCGGCCACATGAATCCATTTGCTTCATTTGGCTCTGTTCATCCTTCCTTAAAGAGCTACATTCCATGTTTGTTTTCATCTTCACCTACCGTAATAATGTGTTCTACTGTAATTTTATCATTCATCCAACATTAACTTCACACCTATTAGCTTATTTGTTAATCTGTTTTTTTATTTTTTTTCTTCTCATTTTGCCACTTGCATTCAAACTACACCTGGTCTTGCACTAATTTTAAGAATCATGTAAGATAAAAGATGAGTTGTGGGCTTGGTCAAATGAATTAATGTTGCCAAAAAAAAAACACACGTTGTGCGTCTACACTTTTTTTTTCTTTCATTCTCAGCTTTTCTACATCTTTTTTTCTTTTAGAATTTTGGATGAACTTAGCCTGAAATTTATACAATAGCCTAAGGATATATATATCTTGCTCCACCTTAGATAAGTTACATAAGTATAAAAGTGTACAGAAGCTTTTGTTTAATTTGCATATTCACATCCATCTCCAATTTCCAAAAGTTATGGCAAGTTTCAAGTCAAGCCCATAAGTGTACATTTGTTGTTGTGATACTTCTTCCGTTGTTGCCTTGTGTTAAATATTGCGATCCTTCCTAACTGAGGGATCATGGTTACCAGAAATCCCCACTAAAGACCATCACTGGTTAGTTGCAGCTCTGAGCCATGTGACAGTTGACAAAGCAGACACCTTTTTTGATATTGATCTAATGCCTGATATCCCTTACCTATAACAAACATTACAATACGAAAAGCAAGACTACAATGGTTAAAGATAAAGGCTAGACTACATGACCAGAGAGTCACTGAAACAAACATCCCTTACCTTTGTTTCTATAGACATTATAATACGAAAAAATCTTAATTATATTCTTCATCTTTAATATAAGGAGTGTGAACTAGTTGAGAAATGCTACATGTTGTGGTCGTCTTAATTTTATTTTTCTCTGGGTTATTTCTCCCTTTATTTTCTCTGTTTATTCCATCTTTTCTAATTGAGCTCTTTTCTTCATTCGTAGTATTATCCAAGTCTGAACCGCTCAAGATGTTGTGCAAAAGGGATCTGCACAGGTGAGGATACACTTGATTAATGGTTAATTGCATATTTTTTGCACCTACCAGACTTTGTATCTAATTCCATGCATAAAGCATCCGTAATTTATTTGCCAACATTTCTCTCATTTCTTCTATCTCAAAATTTAGAACAGATTGCTCGTTTTTAAGTTATACGACAAAAGGCACTCCCAGGTAACAGCTATTGTAGCATAATAGGCCACATTTTCTTATGCTTATTTGGCCTCACCAGAAGAAAATTTGTAGAAGCCTTCTCTTTTGGGCATTTCACTTATGTAAGGGTGAGGATATAATTTGAACGTGTCGGGTTGAATATGTACACATGGGTAAGCGTGCTAGCTTCAAGCAAGAAAATAATTAGATGTCACTATATGCATAATTGGCTTATTGTAATTCGCATGTTTATGTTTTAGTTACCTGAGTAACCATTATTTCTCCATCTGTTTTAGGAAACTGATTTTTTTTTCTTATATTTTGTAGAGTGTTTCTTGCAGATGAAGCCTTCCCGTGTCGCTCGGTCTGCTCAGTATCCTTTTACTGTCAGTTATTTGACTATTTCTGTAATTCTGTATGTTGGAATGCACTTTTTAGAGATCTCTATGATATATGAAATATGCCAATAAGCATCCTGGCTTGCCTGTAAAGATACAAAGAGATGACAAATCAACATGATGCATTTTAACATTTTGGCCTGCCCCTGCCCTTGTGTCATAGTCGTCTGGACTGCAACACTAGAAAATTTAATGATTGAATGAACCTAATTATGTGTACATTTGCTGAAAGTCGTGTTGCAATAATATTTGCATGGAGAGTTTCTGTTTGATTGTCTAAGATGGAAAGTTCTTTTTGATGATATATTAATACCTCTTCTTAAATTTCAGCATTTCTGTTCAGTCAGGTTGACGGACTCTATGTAGCTTTGTTAAGTTGTCACTTCCATAATTCCATTGAAAAGGTGTAACCTCTGTGACTATTCCCTTCATAAAGGCCTAATTGCATGTGGCAAACTCTGTCTGTCATTTCTCTTTTCTCAATGTTGAGTCACTTGCTTAAATTAAGCGGGGCTGCTTTGCCTAATTGTTGATTGGTCAATATCACCAAAGGCCCTGGGTGTGGGGTGCTACTATGGAAGTCACCTCCTGAGTCCTGGTCTGATTGCCCAAGTGCACGAACTTCAACACAAAATTCAAGATGACATATTAGGTAACAATCAGTTTATCGTACTCGACTGCAAGTGCACTGAGAAAAATTCCTGTACGTTGATAAGTAGGTCTTCTGCAATTTGCTCTTCTTCTGTCATTTATGTGGGTTGTTAATTCTAGGTATTATACCATTTAGTTTTCTTCAAGAGGGTTAGGGGTGCTATATCTTCAGGAAGTACTATGCAATACTTTTGACATATCATTTTTCATTGTATTTTTTTATATTTGATGATGCGCTGCCATAAACTTTCATTTTTTGAATACTTATCTTAAAAAAAGGTGCCCCTTCTGCAAAACATCCTGCTATGCAGTTGAGTACCATGGTGTTAGAACTGAGGAGGAGAAGGACTTGGAACGGCAAGTACGTAACTTCTCTTTGTTTGGTTCTCTAGTTAGTGTCCACTGCAGCTAATAGTTCAATATTAGCTGGACAACTTAATTTTACCCGCTGTCTTTTTGATTTTAGCTTTGTGGCTTTCTTTTTCTGATGGTGAAGGAGGAGCAGAAGGTCATCGAAGCAAAAAGACGGATGCAATATGAATCTCAAACTGAGGAGTGTGTCGTGTGGGCGGGCGAACCCCAGTCTCTTGTGGAATTACTACGTCCAGTAGATGTTGAGGGACCATCCAGTTGTGATTGTACTTTGGACTTGAATCTTCAACCTTTTTGTCGATTGACATCCATCAATGACTTACTGATAACTCAATTCGTGCTCATCGTAGGCGTAGGTGAAGTAGGAGGCGATGTACAAGTAGAGTGTTCTGAAGTGCAAGAGAGTACTGATTTGGGTGTTTCACCTGATCCAAATACATGCAACACAAGGTTTCCTTAACTCTTGAGCCTTTTCTTTCTTTATGGATATTAATTTGCTTCTTACACCTGTAACCTGTTCCTCTAATAGTTATATGCTTGGAATTAGAGATATTATGCATGGCAATACTTATGTCTTCCAAGAGAGTATATTACTCTAGAATGAATGAATTTAAATGTTCATGTTTGAAACTTTCAAATGACCTATTCAGCGTGTGCTTATTGTTGGCTGAAGTAAAAGTAGTTCAAATATGCGGACTTCTATAGGTTTAAATTGCCATTGAGTTTTAGCTTGCTACTAGATTTTTGTTTTGGTGAACTTAATGCTACTAGGGGTGAGTATTCGGTTTATTCGGTTCCAACCGAACCGAATAACCGAAAACCGAATTGGACCGAAACCGAATAAGCAAAACCGAAACCGAACCGAATTGGTCAATACCCGAACCGAACCAAACCGAATTAAATCGGTTCGGTTTTCGGTTTATTCGGTTTTTGGGTTTATTTGTGTTTTTTTGTTAATATATATAATAACTATATATATATATATATATATATATATAAACTAAATTTTCTTATTCGGTTTTCGGTTTTGGACCGAAACCCAAAACCGAAACCAAATAAGAAAATTTAGTATTTTCAAAACCGAAACCGAACCGATTTTTTTTTAAACCGAACCGAATCTCTTATTCGGTTCGGTTCGGTTCGGTTTTCGGTTCAAAACCGAATAATGCTCACCCCTAAATGCTACACTGTTCACAAGCATCAAAATGTGCGGAACGATCTGAGAGAATGGCCAAAACAGTCTTCATCTTAGTTGTCTGAAACTTGATGATTGGTTTAGCCTTGATTCAAGTACCTATCTGACAGAAGAGTTGCCAAAATTTCCGCAAAAGCCTAAAAGGCTGCAACTAGATCTTTTGAACTGTTGTTTCCTTCATAGTTCAACTCCAGCATCTCTCTGTTTAACCATGTCTTTCAGGAGAACAACCTAATGTAGAACACAATTTGCAACTCAGAAATTGGATACATTCCTTTTATAAGAGTTAATTAGCATACTATCCAGAATATTATGGTTTCAGTTTTGCAAGAAACTTGTTATATTTGTCAATTTGCAACTCCCATGTTGGACACAATGAGGACACCCAAAAAAAAAAAAACACAGGGGTGCCCAAATTTATAAATGGACATGCCAGAAGTGATGCCGTTTCCTTATCATGTTGTGTGTGTTCTTAGCCACGCAGCTGGCATAAGCAAGTCTCATAGAGCCATCATTATCTATGCACTAACAGTCCCTTAGGGCTTCTCATATAGACTTGTAGGCCAGGCCATCACTGACCTTAGCTTTAGAGGTCGGGCCATCATTTGGCATCACGGGCTAGCCTCTGCTGCTGCAGGCTTAGCCACATCAATTGGCATAAAACGGAGTCTTAACGGTCGACCATGACCCCTAGATTGTCAACCAATCAGGACTCCCCTTAGCCTCATGGGCTAGGCCACCATTGACCTTAGCCTCACACGCCAGCCTAGCCACAAGCCCAGTCTCACGAGAATGCTAGATTAGCGCGCCGAATGCTAGCCTCTTCGTAGACACAAGCAAGAGTCTTATGGATCCGTCATGACCGTAGACTGATAGCCCACCAAGGCTCCTTAGATAGCCTTCCAGGACAAGCCGTCATTCGGCCTTATTCTTGTAGGCTGGGTCATCATTGACCTTAAAAATAGCCCTACAAGCTAGCTTCTCCACGGGCTTAGCCTCACACATAAGCCATTTAGCGTCGTCACGTGCTATTCCACCGCACTCAAGGGTGGAGACTTAGGAATCAGTCACGATTCCTTGATTTGATTACCCAAGTGGGTAGGCCGTCGGCCAACCCCTCCATGAGCATCATCCTAGTGTGGGCCGACAAGCTTCACCACATGAAATCGTCCTTGGGGCCCGATGTGTGTGTGTGTGTGTGTGTGTGTGTGTAGAGAGAGAGAGAGAGAGAGAGAGAGAGAGAGAGAGAGAGAGAGAGAGAGAGAGAGAGAGAGATCCCCCCTTCTCCTGCGTGAGAACGAGTAAGAGATCAAAGCTTTTCCTTACTCTTTAATGTGTTAGCTCCCTACAGATTACACATTAATTCTGTTCGAGAACTTACACCATAGATTCACAAAGGGTTCGTATATTGTATCAGTCCCTTGAGGAGTTTTCTTAGAGATCATATTGGCTACGAGGAATTCCAAAGCATCCGAGAGGAATCCTTATGCTAATATCTCACAAAGCACGGAAGATAAAGTAGATCCGTGTCTTGTCATCGGACCGTCAACGGAACAAAGTGGTCGATGCCGACCAAACTCCCACCGACACACTTCCCCATAACATATTTTTGTAGGAAGATTCCCTTGTAAACTCTCATTGAGGGTAAAACCATTGTTATTTTTTTTATGTTAAAAACACAGTTTTCCGATTATTTTTCATTCTCTTTTCCAAGAACACCAGAAAAGAATATTTCATTAGAATGTGTAGGGTTATTGTAGGCTATCTTCTTACTCATATATTTCCTAGCTCAGGAATTCAATGCCAACTTATAGTTGTCTGATTATTGACGTATATGGTATGACTACTTCAGTTCCTTGTTAGGAAGGGGGATGCCTACATGGGTTCCAGTTAGTGTCTCCGATTGGACAGAAATCTTGAAGAAGGAATCCGTGACAAATGATGTAAACAAGGAAACACTGACACACCAACGCCGTATCATGTTGTGTCCATGGTTAACATGACACAAACACTCCAAAATACACTAGGACGCCAAAATTATTGTCGCACCTGTGTCTCCCTGTCCATGCGACATAGCATGTAATGGTATAACACCATTACAAAGAATGGTTTAGCAGTGTATAAAAGGTTTTACACCTATTTCGACGATTTAATGGGCTGTGGTGGTCACGTAATTCCATTGATATAATATTTGAGAAGCCTTTGGATGAGAAAATTTGCTTCTTACTTGGATGAACTATTGATCTTAGTTCATTATGTGTAGGCGCGAAGAACTTGATGTAGATCTTGAAGAAGTTATGGTGATGGAAGCTATAAGGCGATCTCTTCAGGTTAATTTCGTTCCTGAACTCAACCAATAGCACATGCATCATGATTACAATTACATTTTCATGATGATGTCTGGTTCGCTTGTGAAATTTGCATCAACTGCATATCAAATTGTCATCATCCACGACTTCTTTGTTTGTTTGATAGTTACTAACATATCATAAAGATTGTTGATGCTCGGTTCATTGAGATACATTATTTATAGCTAAATCAGTCTGACTAAGATTGAGGTAAATTATTTTGATCTGTTTCAATACCTGTCCTCCAATTGTTATACTCGTTATGTTGGTAATCCTTGATCACTTTTTAAGTTCAAATTTCTTTTTTGCCAAAATAGTTTGAACTCCAATCTTGAGAATTCAAACCCCGATTTCAATGTTAGATGTTGGAAAAATTGAATGTATATTTGAAAATAATAAAATTAATTATTTTCTATTAACGAATCTATGACAACTAATAACTGAAAATGTGTACGAATCTATTCATTGGAAAGGTATGGCATTTCCATTATGTCTCTTTATTTCTATAAAAGCACAAGTGCTTGAATGAATCAAATACACAATTAATTCATCCATCATCTAGTATTAAGTCTAAGAGAGAGAGAGGGACTACCAATATTGCTTCGACGAATTCCTACGGTGTGAAGTGCTGCTACCGAAGGGAAGAACCGTTGTATCCTGGGAGACTAATTGTCATTAAACCGTAAGCACCAATGCGGGACGAATATTGTCTTAAGGACATTGAACCAAGTTCAAGCCTCGGTTTCGGTTAGACATTAATTTGTATTTTATTTCCAGATTCTATATACAGAGTTGTGAATTATTACTAACATTAGACACAGCAGCAAGTAATCTCAGAGTTCAACAAAATCAGGATTTTGACTGTTGTGCGAATTACATCTTTGACAGGATTCTAGATTGCGGCAAAGTGGATCCAGAGGAATTGGCAGCCCCAGCGAGGGGTCAAATCCCCCCGGAAGAGCTCTCCAACCATGTCGTTAAGGAGAGCACCTTTCATTCTGTTTGTTAGCTGAGGGCGTTGCGGTAGCTATTGCAAGATTAGCCAAGCACAGTGGCGTGCAGCCGCGCATTTCTGAGCCAGGGTGTGAAACAATCCAGATTGGAAGCTGTACTTTTGAACCTAATAGCCCCCAGCCAGAAATTGAGTTTTCGGCCAGTTTTGGCCTCCGCATTGGGGCTATAATTGGAGAAACCATTGTTTCTGGTACAGAAGTTCCTATATCAATGGAAAATGCCCTACCATCGAGTGCGGTTTGAACTATTGATTTACGTAATTGGAAGTAACCAATTAGGTTTACGACGAAACCTATGACCGTTAGCTACAGGGTTGAATGCATGATCGTGCTCAGATTTTCAGGTTTGCTGATCGAATCCGCATGCCTTTTTCGCCTGAGGGGAACTTCAGCATTGCCAGGATAGTTTTCCTTGATGGTTACATGTGTTGTATATAGATCCTCTCCAATGAGTGGTGGTGTACGCAATAAAATCATCAGCTGTGTACAGAACTGGAGGACTATTTCTTCACAATGTGATGCAATATGTAAAACTTGTAATCCTTATTGGCGTGCATTTTAAGGATCTGTAAGTCTACAAAAAAAATGCTGAACCCTAATTGACTTTAGACTTTTTTGCGTTCAGTAAAATTTATTAAATTTGATGGTGGATAATTTGCATCAGGATGTGGTCAGATTTTTGTTTCTTAGTATTACTTTTAGAGCATCCATTTGTAAATTGGAGTTCTTGGTTTTAGAAAGCCAAGGGGAGGGACACGGGAAAGAAGATAAGGGTATTTTCGTCAAAAAAAATGGTCAAACCAGTTGACCGTCAGTGGAGGACGGTTTCCGTCAAAAGTGTGGGGTATCTTACATTGTTGTAATTGTGTGGGGTGCACCTTGAATTATGGTAAAAAAAGTGGGGTGCTAGTCAAATTTTCTCATTAAATTTTTGTTTAGGAGGAAAACAGTCCTAAAAAATGACATTGGTATTCCTCTTGGTTATGGTATTAATTTTGTGAAAAATAAATGTTCCATCTACGAGAGCTCAACAGATAAGATTGCTTATTAAGGTATTAGAGAAGACAATTTTTATGTCTTCTATTTATCATAGGATACTAACAATTCAGATAAGTTTCTTTATACTAACAAAGATGACAAAGATGAAAGCTGGTTATGGCACATGCGTGTAGGACATGCTAATCTTGGCCCGATCCGACCCGCGTCCAGCCCTAACTATGAGTAGGGATGGCAATTTTTTCCGAACCCGACGGGGACCCAATTTTTTCCCCCGATGGAGATGTGTTTGGAGATTTTAAAACAGGGGGCTGGGATGGGGATTAAATAATTCACCGGTAGGATTTAGGGCCGGGTAGTAGTCCCCGATCCCGATTACTTTTACCCATATGTGCAATCTATTGGTATTAGTTAGACATTAATTCTCTATTGATGAAAATTAGGTTTTATTAACCTATCCTGGTAGTTTTCTTTTTGGGAATGAAAACGTTTTTTTAAGCTTATACTGTACATGAAACGATGTTAACAGATGAGGGACGAGAATTGAGAAATCCGACTCCGAAAGTGTTAACGGAACGAGGACGTGGGTAAGAAATACATTGTTCAACAGAAACGGTGATGTGGATAAAAAATTAAACCTGACAGAAAATAGGGACGGAGATTCGAACACTACTCGAAGACGGAGATGGATGGTATGATCTTCGGCCACGACCCACTCCATTGCCATCGCTACCTATGAGTGCCCCATTGCCATCCCTAACTATGAGCGCTTTTAATTTTCGTATACTCCAATATGTAAAGCTTGGATGGTTGGTTGGTCTTATGTCTTCTAGAATTGAACTTTATGAAAAATGTCCTCAAATATGAATATAGAATAACTGATGCACTGATGAAATATTTTCTACCACCAACTGATAAATTCAGACAAAATTTATCAATAACTAATGCACTGATTGAAATAGATTCAAGGAACACATTTTGCTTTAGTGCCATCTCAATTGTACTAGTAGATGGACGGTCAAATACACTTCCATTTAAACATACTTTCAATTTACGTGAGAGACTGGAAATCCTTTATGCTTTCAATTACACATACATATCAACAGTTCTTAAAATCTATTGTACCAGCTTGCAAGAGTCAAAAAAGTTTGGCACCATGGGCAAAGCAAAGCACACCTGACCAACTGTTGATCCTGCCTGTGGGAGTCATGTCCGACTACTCAGTGATAGATTGAAAGGTAATGCAGGGAAGCTATGTTAAAACTGCGAGCATGAAAGGTACCACCGTCTTCTGGGAGGAGCCGAGCGTGCTGTCGTCAGCTTGCGACGCGACTTTCTCATTAGAGGAGAAAGTGGTCCCCAGCAGAGTTGCCAACTTGTTTGCCATTACAAGTGTTCGGATAAAACTTTTATATAATAACAAACAGAACATAGTACAATGTAGGCTCTCGTTGGGATCCTACATTATCAATGTAGTCTCTTTGCTGTTCCTCGGCTACATCTGGCCCAATTTCGCCTGATTATAGGTCAAAGATAACATTATCAATGGTAAAATAGTTAGCGAAAAAGACGAGGAAATAAATGGACAGTAGACGAGACAAAAAAAATCAAGCAAGTGCAAGTGGGATGATAACCTCCAGCAAAAAAAAAAGTGATATCCCATGAAATGTTTGGATATGTATGTTATGTCATTTTCTTTATCTAGTCAAAGTATTCACATCAGGGCTATATATATATATATATATAATGTCTAAATTCACTCTTTTCTACACTTCAATGGTTTTCTTTCACCTTGATGATAAAAATCAACTACCAAACAGACAAAAATAGAAATTCCTTTACTTCTGTAACATGTATTCTACTTGTTATTTTCTAGATCTGCTAAAGTGCTTGGATTTCTAACAGAAGATTTGTATGATGGGGATAAAGAACAGCTCTATAGCTTGCGGCATGCTCTATTGCTTGCAAGTGAGGGCCAACCTATTATTAAGCGGTCTGTGGGTGAACAAGACTCGAAATAAAAGATGAGTTTTCAAACCCATGGTTCTAGGCAGCTTTGGATTAACACGGGTTTATAAAAGAGCCCCCATAGGATAGGAATCAAAATTGCAATTTTCACCATAAAATCATGGATTAGTATAAGACATCATCACAAGCTTCTTAGATTATCAAGTATTAACAACTGAAACAAATCCTTTCCCTTTAAAACAAATGAACTGCAAGAAACTCCAAGTGCACTAGAAATGAGATTGAAGTCATAATCATACAAACGACTTTCCAACTGCAAACTCAGTAAATTAAGTTAATGATAATTGACAGCAGAAATGTATTGTGGAAAAGAACCTCAATTTTTTTTAAGCAAGATTAGTTGTTCGCGCCTTTTTAAAGATTATACAATCTTAAATGCACTCTAAATGCCAGGTCCAAATACTGATGAACAAGACATTTCACCAGTATCTGGATAAGTTCGTCGTAGTATTTATCGACGACATCCTGATATACTCGAAGACGCCGGAGGAGCACACAGAGCACTTGCAGACAGTTTTGGGAATTCTGAGGCAGGAGAGGTTGTATGCCAAATTGTCGAAGTGCGAGTTCTTTTTGGATCAAGTGGAGTTTCTCGGTCATGTAGTCACTGGAGAGGGGATCTCAGTGGATCCCAGGAAGATTGCTGCCGTTGAGACATGGAAGGCTCCGACGTCAGTTTCAGAGATCAGGAGCTTTTTGGGTTTAGCAGGCTGTTACAGGAAGTTCGTCCAGGACTTTGCTAAGATAGCTGAACTCATGACGAAACTGACGCGGAAGGACGCAGAGTACATCTGGTCAGAGGACTGCCAGGCAGCGTTTGAGGAGCTGAAGAGGAGGCTGACGACCGCTCCAGTTCTGACATTACCTTCAGGGTCTGGAGGTTTCACCATTTACAACGATGCTTCGGGAAAGGGGCTAGGATGTGTCCTACAGCAGCATGGGAAAGTGATTGCTTATGCATCTAGGCAATTACGGACTCATGAGCGGAACTATCCTACCCACGACCTAGAGTTAGCAGCGGTGATCTTTGCACTCAAGTTGTGGAAACACTACTTATACGGAGAGCGAGTGAAAATCTTTACTGACCACAAGAGCTTGAAGTATGTGTTCACGCAGAAGGAGCTGAACATGAGACAAAGACGATGGTTGGAGTTGATGAAGGACTTCGACATCGATTTACAGTATCACTCCGGGAAGGCAAATGTGGTGGCGGATGCGCTGAGCAGACATCCGATGGCATGGTATCTGATGATAGATCGGCACTTGCGGGAAGATCTGGAGAAGCTCGGTATCGAGATAGTTCGACCAGGATCAGTGATACAGATGATGGCGC
>JANAVB010035420.1:1506518-1521518 GCA_029216955.1 Iris pallida | reverse complement strand
GAGCAAAGTTTCATTTTATATGTTACTACGCCGTAGGCCTTTATCTCAAAGCGGATTTGTGCGTATGTACATCTATCGCCGTATCACTTGTACGAAAGTACATTTCATTATATACCCCTGCACATTGTACACCTATATTGACGATCACGTACCTGCTATATTTTTAAACACTACATATACATCTGTCTCTATGACATATGTATCCTTGCCATGATAGATTATGATATAACATGATTTTTGTTCATTACAATCCTGTTCATTTCATGTTTCGTATATTTAGTTTGCTAGAATCAGTACTTGCTCCCATTCTGACAGGATAACGTTGTAGGTATACTTACCGAGGAGGAGTTGCTTTGTGATTCCTATTATGGAGTTGCTGCCGAGGATTAGGCCTTATCTTACGAGGATGTACCTACGGGGAAACTCATCTAGTTTGTTTATTTACTTGGGACTTTTGAGAGTAGTCATGTATTAGACTATGTATTTTGTATCTGGACCTGTATCCAGTTTTATATTTTAGCCATGTACTCGAAACATACTTATATACGAGGTGATTTTGTGTTTGGATATATTCTGACTCATTATTACATATAGAACTGTTAGCACACTTTGGTCTTATCTTGTTATCTTTAAGAACAGCTTACTACGTTTTATCTCAAGCATAGGCTGGACATGACTCGGCCCGGCCCAACAATTTGGGTAGCGGATCGTGACAGTTCTTCTTCTCGGAAAAGTTGGAGAAGAAGAACAGTGCTTGACCGCATGACGTTTTCATACGGCATGTCCCTGCGGCCGCATGGACACTCCAGTCTTCATGCGGCCGAGCCGCATGAGTTTGTTCTCCTTAGCCGCATGGCTTGGGTTTCACTTAGCCGTATAAGCCTGTCCCCTCCCGAGCCGCATGAGCCATTCCTCCTTGGCCTCATGAAACCATTCTCCCTAGCCGCATGAGCCTTTCCCCCCTTGGCCGCATGAGCCATTCCCCCTTAGCCGTATGAAACCATTCTCCCTGGCTGCATGAGCCTTTCCCCCTTAGCCGCATGTGCCTTTTCCCCTTGGCCGTATGAGCCCTTAACCCCTGGCCCTTTTGTGTGCCCTTCCCCCCTTGCCGTATGAGCCTGCTCCCCCTCCCGAGCCGCATGAGCCCGTTCCGCTTAGCCGCATAGCTCTTTCCATAGTCGTGCACTCTTTTTATCATGTTGAGTGGTTACATTTATGCTTTTGTCTCATGACCCTATGTGTAACTTGGCTTCCTTAATAGAATGCTTGTACCATGTGATTCTGCACACGTAGCATGACATGATAGTGGCCCGTCGTGACACACTTTTGATAAGTAAACCTGACATGATATACCCCGATATGCTGTTGTGATGGCTAGCATGACATGACAAGAATGAATAGCCTGGACACCGTGGGTGATTGTGTTTGTTCAATGAACCAGTATTGTATTGTATTATGTCTAGGGCAGGGACCCCTGAGTACCACGGTCAGGGGTACCTACTGAAATTTACTAAGGCTAATAACTAGAATAATCCAGTAGTCATGAAGAAATTTTCTAGCTACAGGCAATCCCGTTATCTGGGCGCACAAGTGGACTTGTAGCCTGCCGACGAGTAGGGCACATTTCTAGCACACTGTCATGCGTTGCACCCTTCATGAACGGATATTCGACCTGGATAACCTGGATGGTCTGCAGGACTTGTGGCTGTTGGAATAATCTCATTGCATCCTGCTAGTAACTAGGCCTGTGATAACCCTAGTTAGTTAAAGTATCAAGCCGTACTTATTGCTTGGCCGTGAATGTTGGATGGAGTCTAAGCCTTGTCTTTTCCCAGAACATGGTTACTTCAGTAACATGATTGCTTACGTTTACCTTGTCAATAACTGAGAGGAATAACTTCTCATCTCTTGATATTTATTGCCTTATTTAGATTTCATGTCTTAATTATCTTCTTATTTTAAGTTCTGATATGCTGGTTTTAGTTCTTAAGTGAAGCCTCCTTTGTGGCACTTGCTCTTTCTGGGATCTCCCAACTGGTTTTGTATGGCCAGATACCGGAGCAGCTCCAGAGGATCTTCCTACCTTCCAGCCAGATGGTGACCACCAGGCGTAACCCTAGCAACGAGTGGGTTTATTTTTGGCTCTCCCACTCCATTATAAAATATTCTTTTGAGGCGTTTAGACGACGAGCACGTGTTAGCTCGATTGCACTTTACATACTGTCTGCCTACGGGCTGTAACATGATGAACAAATCCTAGGGTTGATCATGTACGACTGAAACTCTTGCTAGTCTTCACATTTTGTATGATTAGCTTCATGATCATCCAAATATGTAATGTATGGGATGCCTTACTATTGTATATTTGGTGCTCTGACATCTTGTAACTGCTATTACTTGCTTGAGATTGAGACAATAGGCTTGTTCATGACCATAAGAGACTGGTGACTTGTAGTTAAACCCTCATATATCTAGACAGCTGTGACCGTATAGTGAGGTGGGTTGCACTTCAATATACGTAGCTGGCTATGTCCGCCCCCGCTCTCCAGTATTCTGGTTTTGGGGCGTTACATGAGCCACAAGCACTACGACACCAGGAGGGTTACGGCCGATGCGAGCTGCGGAGGAGGCTCAGGGGATGCTGCATGAGCATTTTCCTCTGTCGACGTCCTACTACTTCGTCCACAACAAGAATGCTCTGGACGAAGATGAGATATTCCGTTCGCACGACGTCAAGCACTACGACACCGTCAAGATCTTGTTGGGAGACACCAAATGGAAGTGCATGAGAGAGCTACTGCTCTTAAACAGAGAACAACAGAAAAACAAAGGCTATGTGTTTAAGTAGAATGCACTTGCTGTGATAATTTAACTCAATAGACAATAGCCTTAAATAGGCATACAAGCATAAATGTTTAAAGCCAAAATAAAGGGAGTGAGTGGCTCCTGGACACACATCCAAACACAAGACTAGGACAACACATAAGAATAGTACATCTTAAAGTGTAGAGGACTGGACTAGGTAAAGTCCTGATTATTTGCTCACATACTCCTTAATCTGGACTTCACTCTACGAGATCCTTGATTGCAATGTTCCTCTGATGCTCTTCAAACATGGATCGGTTCAGAGCCTTTGTCAGGATGTCTGCAACTTGTTCTTTACTGCTAACGTACTCCACATCAATCTGTCCTTTCTCGACACAGTCCCTGATAAAGTGATAGCGTGCATCAATATGCTTGCTCCTATCATAAAAAACAAGATTCTTTACTAATGCAATGGCAGACTTGTTGTCCACCAATAGCTTTGCTGAGCAATTTGCACTCCATGTCGCCATCTCCACCATACGATTCAGCCAAATAGCTTGACAAGCTGCTGCCGACGTCGCCATATACTTCGACTCACAAGAAGACAATGCCACGGTCTTCTGTTTCTGTGAAGTCCAAGTGATCAGACATTTACAGACGTAGAAGATGATTCCAGTGGTACTCTTGCGGTCGTCCAGATTTCTGGCCAAGTCGCTATCACAATAGCCTTGAAGCTGCTCCTTTCCTTGTCCTCTGGCAAACTTAAGGCCATAATATAGTGTGCCAGTATCTGCTTGACGGCAGCGTAATGAGTCTGCGTTGGTGCCTCCATGAAGAGACTCACCACGCCAACGGAGTATACGATGTCGGGCCGGGTGTGCGTCAAGTATCGAAGACTTCCGACAATACTCCGGTAGTGTGTTACATCCACCTTTGGGCTTGTGTCTGACTTGGTGAGCTTCAGCTTTGTTTCCATGGGTGTTCTGCTTGCATTGCACTCCAACAGCCCGGTCTGCTCGAGGATCTTCTTGGCATAGGCCGTTTGCTTCAACTTGACTTCATTGGTACCTTGCTGCACTTCTATACCAAGGTAGTAGCTGAGGTCGCCGAGATCACTCATCTCAAACTCCCCTTTCATCTGCTGCTTGAACTCCTCCACATGTGTAAGATTTGAGTCGGTGATAATAAGGTCGTCAACGTAGATTCCAACAAGTAGCACCTCGTTCTCCTGACAACGCATGTACATGACATGCTCTTGTGGACATATGTTGAAGCCAAGTGACAGCAAGTATGCATCCAGCCTTGAGTTCCATGCTCGTGGCGCCTGACGTAGACCATACAATACTTTATGAAGCTTGTATACTTTGTCCTCGTGACCCTCCATGACGAACCCAGTCGGCTGCACAAAGTAGACATCCTCCTTGAGCTCGTCGTTCAAGAAAGCGGATTTAACGTCTATGTGATGCACATGCCAACCTCGTTGACATGTTCGTGCGAGGATGAGCCAGATGGTTTCCAGCCTACTACCAGTGCAAACACCTCATCGATGTTGATGCCCTGGCATTGGACATAGCCCTTGGCAACCAGTCGAGCCTTGTATTTAATGACGTTGCCATTTGGATCCTTCTTGAGCTTGTACACCCATTTCAGCCCTATGGCTCGTGCGCCCTCCGGCAGCCTTACAAGACTCCACGTCTTGTTCTTTTGGATGGCTTCAAGCTCAACCTCTATAGCTCGGTTCCAGTTGAGGGACAGTGCAGCTGCATCATAGCTTTGGGGCTCATCATTGAGCAGCTTGCACATATGAAGCTCACTTGTGGTTTCATAGATATCAAACAAGTTACGGGTATCTATGTGGTCCACTCCCGTCGATGTTGGGATCTGAAGCTTCTCCGGTTGGTGATGTTGCATCTCTTGCTTCAGACGCCTGTCTCCCTGTAGATACATTAAACTCTGAGGTCTCAAGTTCAAATGTTGTTGCATTATCTCCATTTGGTGGCGTGCGGGGTGTTCTTGGAGAGCTCGGCATCGTCGCTGGAGTTAAGGGTACATGCTCCTCATTGTATTATACGGTGAAGGTGACAGGTACGACCCCACGTTGGTTTGCTTCAGTACTCCAGTCGTGTTGTTCATCTTCTCTAAACACAACGTCACGACTGACACGTACAAACTGGGTCACGGGATCATAGAGATGATGTCCCTTGGTACCAGGCTCAACTCCAAGGTACACCATGATCGTGCTCCTATCCTCCAGCTTTCCTTGATGACCATGAAGCACCTTGACATGCGCCAGGCAGCCAAATGTGCGTAGGTGATGCAGATTTGGCTTTCTACCAGTCCATGCTTCGTATGGTGTCATGCCGTCTAGAGCCTTCGTCGGAGACCTGTTCAGTAAATAGATGGCATGTCTAACAGCTTCACTCCAGAACCAAGCAGGCATACCTCGAGAATGCAGCAGACTTCGCGCTGTCGCCAACATGGTTCGGTTGCGGCACTCCATAACTCCATTCTGCTGCGGTAAATACGAGGCTGTGAGGTAGTGTTGAATGCCCTCGTCCTCGCAATATTTGTTGAATTCACTTGAAACGAACTCGCCGCCACGGTCGGTTCTGAGCCCCTTCAGCTTGTGACCTGATTCAGCTTCCACCGCCACCTTGAATTGCCAAAAAGTGTTGAAGACCTCGCTCTTCAATGTCAGTGGGCACATCCACATGATTCTGCTGTAGTCATCAACTATGAGCAGAATGAATTTGTTACCCGCTGGTGTCGTTGGAGTGATGAGGCCACAAACATCCGCTTGCACCAGCTGCAGTGGCAACTTTGCTCTGAATTTCACCTTATCGGGAAATTGCTATCGTGCCATCTTTGTGGTTTGACACCCGTTGCAAACCTTATTCAAGTGCTCTATCATCAGCATCCCCTCGACCATCTTTTTCGTGCACATGGTCTGCAATGCATGGAAATTGAGGTGGCCCATACGCACGTGCCAGATCCATGCTACATCTTGTGTCTTTATCGACAGACACACATGTTAGCACAATCTCAAGGCAAGCTTGTACAAGCAGTTTTCAGTCCGCCATACCCTTGCAACAAAGGCGTTGTTCCTGTCATAAAGCTTTACTTGATTACCTCATATGACGATCTGCCACCCTTGCTTGTCCAATTGCCCCAAGCTGATGATGTTACTCTACAGCTCAGGAAGGTAGTAGACACCCTCCAGTAGCTTGTGCTCCCCTGTTTTGTATTGCAGAAGAACATTACCAATGCCCTTGATGCTGATCTCCGAGCCGTCGCCGAACCTTACACCGCCGAGGTCCTTTTCTTCAAACTCCAAGAACTTGGTTCTCTCTCCGGTCATGTGGTTGCTAGCACCATTATCCAGGTACCAAAGCTCCTCAGGTCTGACAATGTCTTCACCACCATGCCTGGGGACGCTTCATGGCCCCCGTGTCATCTGGCATGACTCTCTCCACGTGGGATGCCACCAGAAGTGTATCTTGATCATCCTTGAAGCTAACCTTGGGTAGGTTCGCTTCTGGCTCCGGCTTGCTACGGCATTCGGCAGCGAAGTGTCCGAAGTCCCCACACTTGAAGCATTTGGACTTCGACTTGTCGCGATCGGACCTGTCATTGTCACGCCCGCCTCTGCCGTGACCCCTTCCGTGACCACGACCACGACCTCTGCCACGCCTACGCCCTCCGGCATTCGAGCTCTCCGCCACCTCTTGTGATGAATTTTGGTCAGATCTCAGCAGCATTATCTGACCTTGTCGTGGTGCACGTGCGCGCATCCGCTCTTCATGCGGCATCATGGAGCGAAAAATCTAGTCCAACTTCTTCTCTTTGAGATCTACGAACTCTTCAATGATTGCGGCAAGCACCATGAACCTCTCAGGTACCGACCGCAATATCTTCGTGACAACGTACGACTCCTCGAGTATGTCACCAAGAGTTCTGATCTGATTCACCAGATTTGTCACCTTCGCACTATAGCCATCGACCGTGTCGGACTCCGACATACTGAGGCCCTCAAACTCCCACCGGAGTGTCTGGATCTTGACCTCCTTGACACGATCTGTAACGCCCCAGTTCTAAAATACGTAGGAATAGGAATACGTAACATGCCAGCTGCGCATTCGACCAGACTCTGGTCCGACTCGAATACGCATAAGCTGTGTTATAATGTACACAATCTACATAATAAAACTATATATATATATATATGTCTCAATCCATAATGAAATAAAATACAAGAAAGAGCCACAGGTGTTAAAGTCGGCCGCCCAATAACACAGGAACTCAAATAGACTCGAGAAAGAAATATGAGTCTATAAAAAACTAGGCTATGGAAGCAGAGGAGTAACTAATATGATTAAATAACATACCTCGGTAGAAATAAAATAAGTACCTTATACCAATACCCGCATATCAAGGCGATTAGCCTCAGCATCTTTAGACAGGCTCCACAACCGTTTAAGCTGTAAAACTGGCAGGAGACCAGGTCCTCAGGGGGACATAATGTCACGCCCCAGAACCAGAATACTGGAGAGCGGGGGTAGACATAGCCAGCTACGTATATTGAAGTGCAACCCACCTCGCTATACGGTCACGGTTGTCTAGATATATGAGGGTTTAACTACAAGCCAACAGTCTCTTAAGGTCATGAACAAGCCTATTGTCACAATCACAAGCAAGTAAGTAAAAGTTACAAAATGTATGATCATTAAATATACAATAGTAAGGCGTCCCAAATATTACATATTCAGCTGATCATGAAGCTAGTTGTTACAAAATGTCAGGACTAGCAAGAGTTTAGTCATACATGATCAACCCTAGGATCTGTCAATCATGTTACAGCCCGTAGGCAGACAATAAGTAAAAGGTACAACCGAGCTAAACATGTGCTCGTCGGCTAAACGCCTCAAAAGAATATTTTTACAATAGAGTGGGAGAGCCAAAAATAACCCACTCGTTACCCTAGTTACGCCTGGTGGTCACCATCGGACTGAAAAGTTGGTAGATCCTCTGGAGCTGCTCCGAAATCTGGCTACACAAAACCAGCTGGGTCAGACCCTAGAAAGAGCAAGTGCCACAAAGGAGGCTTCACTTAGGAACTAAAACCAGCAATTAGCACAAAAATAACAATAAGGTAATAAATAAGACAGGAGTTTAAGAAAAGCATAACAGGGTGATATACGATGAGATAACCATGGGACTATTCAGATAGCCAGGTTACAACCCGTAAACCAAACAAGGACCGGGGTTGTAACCCTTCGTCTGAACAGAACTTGGATTCTCACCATTTATCGATAAGGTAAATACAGGCATTCTGGTCGTACAGTAATCTGGAACAGAGCCAGGACAAGACCAGACTGGTTAGACTCCATCCAATCATTCACGGCCAAGCAAGAATTACGGCTTGATACTTTAACTAACTAGGGTTATCACAATCCTAGTTACTAACAAGATGCAGCGAGATTATTCCACAGCCATAAGTCCTGCAGACCATCCAGGTTACCCAGGTCGAAATATTAGGGTTGGATTCAGGTGGGTACATCGTCCAGGAAACGTATGTACCCTTAGGTAGCTTGAAGGGTGCAACACATGACAGTGTGCTGGAAATGTGCCCTACTCGACGATAGGCTACAGATCCCTGGAGCGCCCAGGTAACGGGATTGCCTGTAGCTGGAAAATCTCTTCATGACTACTGTGTTATTCTAGTTATTAGCCTTAGTCCAATTTTAGTAGGTACCCCTGACCGTGGTACTCAGGAGTCCCTTCCTAAATATGATGTAAGACAAGACTGGTTTATTTGTACAAGTACAATCATCCACGGTGTCCAGGTTATTTATACTTGTCAAGTCATGTCATGTAAGCTGTCGCAACAACAGCCCGAGATATATCATGCCAGGTTTACTTGTCAGAAGTGTGCCACGACGGGCCACTATCATGTCATGCTAGTTCCTTGTCACACCATGTCATGTACAATTGTCATTTCAATCATGTCAATCAAATCGTGATTTATCAAGTTCAGGACAAAAGGCGTAAAGATATAAAATGGGCGTAAAAATATACAATAAAGGTAAAGGTGTACGCCATAGGAACTCAAGTTATACTGAGAGTTACATGGCATGGGCATAATAGTAATAATTAAAATATTCATAAAATACAAGCTATGAAAGAGCCATGCGGCTCGGCATATGCGGCCAAGAAGTGATCTCATGCGGCTGGAGAGGGAGCAGTCTAAGCGCCTCGGGATGGAAGGGTCATGCGGTTGGCGGAGGGAGTCGGGTTCATGCGGCTGGGGAAAGAAATCCATGCGGGTCGGGGGAATTAAGAGCCCATGCGGCTCGGAACAAGAGCAGCTCATGCGGCTGGCTGAGGCAGTAGAACATATGCGGCTAGCAGGGGACAGGTCTCATGCGGCTGAAGGGGATGAGTCCTAATGCGGCTGGGAAAAGGACTAGTCCCCATGTGGCCAGGGAATGACAGTTGCATATGCGGCTAAAAATGACGGGCGCATATGCGGCTGGCGGGAAAACCGAGCCTATGCGGCTGGCGGAGCAGTGGAACCTATGCGGCTGGCGGGTTGAGGGTCCAAGCGGCTCGAACGAATCCGGGTCATGCGGTTAGGTCCAGGCAATAGTGCATGCGGCTGAAACTGACTTGCCGCATGAATGTTCATGCGGTCAAGTGCTGCCATGCGGCTCGGGACTGTGCTTCTTCTCCAAATTTCCGAGAAGAAGTACACCATGAAGCCATGGCTTCCAAGCTGCATAAAACCTTCATCCGGAGTCTAAATCTGAACTTCCATAGGTCAAAACGGGGCAGAATGAAATGCTCTACAACATAGAACCATCAAAACTTGGAAATAACAATGCTAAGTAGATCAAAACCCAAGAATTCTGAAAATACTATAAACTTAGATCTACACAAATTTAACCATGGAAATTGAAAACACCAAGTACTAAAGAGTATTAGAATCTCGAGAGAAAGAGAATGGAACAATAAAACGGAGTTCCTTCGCAAAGAAAGCTGCACTTGCCTAAGCTCTCTTCTTGGTAGGTGAGGAGTTAATGGAGGAAAGAAGAAGAGTAATGAAGAGAGAGAAGGAAGTGGGGGTTAATAAATGGTAGTGGTGGTGGTAGGTAGGTGGTTCTCTCCTTGGTTCATAATAAACCAAAGAAAACCAAGCCTAGCCGAACCCAAACCAAGATGAACCAAGAAATGGAAAAGAAAAAAAGAAGAAAAAAAAAACCAAATAACCAAGCAGGAAGACAGACAATACAAGATAGAATACGTATACGTATTCCAAAATACATAATACGAACACAGGAATTACACATAACAAGGTACAAGAAACAACATGCTAAAAGTAAAATAGTATAATGCCACATAGTCAATGATAAACTACTGTAACTATCTAAGTGATATACAAATGAGAGTATGGTATCGTACCCCGGGCTGGTACTTACGGACTCATCCGTATGCTAGACAGTACCCTCTAGGCTCCGTGTGTGGGAACCCAATAAAGGATAGTATATGTAGATATATGAACTTTAGATTCTGTATAGAGAACCCAAAGTCTAGTACTCATATAGATAGGTAATATATAGAATATGCCCAGAGCACGATGAAGACTCTCCCCTCCCAATGTAACCTCACGTCTCATGTCCACGATGTCTCATGTCCATAACACGCAAGATCATGACCTCTAACTAATACAAGGAGTCATAATAATATATATGTTATATACCTATCTCATATCATGTATCCTATAAGCCTACACAGAATCACCATGAATACCTCAAGAAGGGTTCTGTTACACGTAATAGTGCCAAGTGTCCTACGGTCTGTCGTGCTCAGGATACAAGCACATATCATGGGTTCGTGGTAACAACTCTCTAACTGACGATACCCGACTCCGCGGACGGATATCGGCATCCGAACCTTATTCGGACACTAAGTATCGTCTCACGGCCCTAAGGTAGACACACACACCAATCCTATCAAATAGCTATAGTAACTAAATAGTAATAGATATAACAAGAACTGAGATACATGATGGCAAGGTACACTTGCCTATTGCCTGCTGCCTGCTACCTGCTGCGGTGTCGCCTGACTGATGTCTTCAGTTGGAGTACAGCGGATCCAAGTTGTCTATTATAACATATTCTAATCAACGCACACAATCTAATTCAATTAATATAAAAAGAATGTGATCATTTGCACAACGTCAACTAGTATGGTGACTTTCATGCCAACGATCCAACATTTGTGTGGCCTTCGACAACGTGCTAATAACCACGTACCATGCTACTTTCTATTAAGTCATGTGGGTCTCGAACATCATGTTATCACACGTACATTTAGGCATTTATATGATTCCAATACGTGTAATCCTAAACATATGTAGATACGACACGATGTCCCAAATTCACGACGACGCTAAACGCTACTTCGAACATGCATGTAGCCTCTCAAACACGCATGTCGACAAAAAATAAAACTGAAATTAATATGAATTAATTTCTAGAATTTATATTTATTTAGTTAAAAAAATACTAAAATATTTGTCGTTGCATATACAATGTTTCGTTGCATATCGACTAGGTGTTTTAGCAACTTAACAACTAGTTTGTAAATGCAAAGTTGCCAACTTATGTAAAAATAAATCATTTAATATATAAGATATACTAATTTATATTCTGAAATATAAATTAAAACTATTTATAAACATTATTTGATGATAATATATACAAGAAATAATTATCTTGTTAGTATGTCTAATTAATTACACAATATGGCCAACATACCTATTTATTTGGAACCAATTATAATAGAAAAATTAACATTTTAATTCTGAAATAATATTTGAAAATAATTCAAACATATCATATTTATTTTATATACTAAAATTAAGCTAGCCAGTTAGCACATTCAAGTAATCTCACTAGGTTGTCCAATTTCGGTTGATTCGGACTAGATGAAATCTTGAAAATATAACACTTTATATTCTGAAATTAATAAACTTATAAATAATATTCAGAATATATTACCAGAGAATTTAAGATTCTTAACCATCGAATTTCAGTAAAACAAATAGGACATAAATCTATACAAGTTCTATTTTGAGAATCAATGATTACGGTGACAAAAATAATGAAGTTGCAAGCAAATATATACATAAAACTTTACGAGATAAATTTTGGACATAGTGGGATGTTGTAGAAGAGTGTTAGGAACGTTACCAAGAGATTAGTTGCTGCCATGAGATCTCCTATGGGTGCGCGAACTGCAGTGTACCGAATTCAGTTTCAGACTGGACACCTCTAATGGAGGGGCTGTTTTGAGGGAGTTAGAGTGAGTTTTGCTCAAAAGTTTGTGAAGAGAAAATGGTGAGAACAGAGAGAGGAAGAAGCATACTAAATTTGAGAGAGAAATACTTACTGTAGAGAGAGATATGGCCGGAATGGTGGAGACTAGTTGAATTCGGATTCAGCCTGGGTAGGGATGGAAAGATGGTTGTTTGGAGGAAAATTGAGAAGGATTTTGGGGATGGTTTGTGAAGAAAAAATATTATGAAGTAAGTTAGGAAGAAGTTTTGTTCAGATGCTATAAGGTAATAAGGTGAGGAGAAGTCTATATATAGCCAACCATTAAGGGGGAGGTGAAGGATTGAGTGGAGAGTTAATGGTTGGGAGTTTCTGTAGGTTAAGAAAAGGGAATGGTTAAGGGTACTTGGGGGTTATGGAAGATGAATAAGTGGGGAGAATTGGCTATCCATTTAGTGTAATTGACCATACTTGAGTCCAAACTATAGTGGTTAAGTGGTGAGTTAATGGTTGGGTCAAGTCCAAAGTATATAGGGCTAGAATTATTTCTAGTAGGTTAAGTGTTAGCTTCTGGATGTCATATCATTATGTTTGGTGTTTTGTAGAGAGGACAATAGTATATAATGTTTGGTATGAACCATGTGGAGGTATGGGGATATTTGGGTTGAGTTTGGACTAGCTAAGTCAACCGGTCGCTCAATAGCACTAGAGATTGTGTCATTAGGATTTACAATAAGTAAAAAATATGTAAAAGTCTAATTTGTCTTAAAATATAAATTAATATTAATTATTCACATTAAAAAATATATATCCAAAAATTTAGGAAGCTTACACGATCATCTCCCAGATACACCGTGCCCAAGGTTTCCCATGCCTCCTTGGCGTTCTCCTTGTCAGAGATGTGCATGAAACTCTCTTCGTCCACCGCATTGAAGATGAGTGCAAGGGCCGCTTGGTCCTTGCGCTCGCTCACCTCTTCGTCGGCCTTGGGCTGAACCGCGCTCCAGATGCCTTGAGCGCGCATGTTAGCCCTCATCTTAACCACCCACATAGAGTAGTTAGTACTGGTAAGGATGGGGTGTGATAGTGCCAAGTTACCTTCCTTCACCAGCGTGGTCAACGGCTCGGTGGTTGCACTCCTTCTAGAACTTGGTGTCTTCGGCGACGCATCTCCAGGCTTGCCCATCTCTTCAAACGCGGCTCTGATACCACTTGTTGGCTTCTAAGGGGATCGCACAAACAATTATGTGTTTGTGATACAAAGAGGAGAAGACACTCTTGAAGACAAAGGAGAAAGAAAATGTTTGTATTCAATGCAAGTGAAAAACTACAACTAGGCTAGTGCTTTTATACACGAAGAAGAGTAACTAACATGCTCATGTGAGCTACAATCAAGGATCTAAGCCTACATGCATGTGGATGTGCATGTCTTTTGGACCTATTCTAAAGGGTCCCACTCCTATGGTGGAGGAATGACTAAGGACTAATTCAATTGTCCTGATTATTACTCACACACGTTGCAGGGTTCCCAGAATTTTGGCCGAAATGATGGCCGACCCGAATTATTTCGGACCCAACCCAAATTATAGAGGCGGTGATAGTTCATTGTCTATCCGAAAATTAGCGGGAAAACCTCATAACCGTCTATATAAAGAAAGAAATTAAGAAACTTTTTACGTTAACATAGAGAGCATCGGAGAAGAAGGACGACCGGACGTTAGCAGCAGCCGACTCCCCCTCCTCAGCCGATCCTCCCTTCTCCTCCTCCTCCGGTACCTAATTTTTTTCTGTTTTCTTTTTTTTTCTTCCTTGTAGTTATTTTCTAGATCTGTGATTTTGTAGTTTAATCTGTTCTCTATTTGGAGTTCCGCTGGAGTTCGGGACCTAAATTGTATTTCTTTTTCTTTAAGATCTGCGATTTGGTAAAGTTTTGTAGTTTAATCTGTTCTCTATTTGGAGTTCCGCTGGAGTTCTTTCTAGATCTGCGATTTTGTAAATCTGTTCTCTATTTGGAGTTCCGCTGGCTGCATTTCTTTTTCTTTCAGATCTGCGATTTGGTAAAGTTTTGTAGTTTAATCTGTTGTTCTCTATTTGGAGTTCTGCTGGAGTTCGGGGCCTAAATTTTTTATGCATTTCTTTTTCTTTCAGATCTGCGATTTGGTAAAGTCAGTTGTATTTTTGGAATTAGGTTTTATGCATTTTTTAGTTCCTTTTATATCTGCGATAGTTTACGTTGCATTGCTTCTGATTTTGTTTACTAGATCTGGGATTTGTTAATTTAGGTTGCACTTTTTGGAGTTCGGCACCTGGTTTTCTGTATTTTTTTACTTTTTATTCTTCTTCTAGATCTGCGATAGTTTACGTTAGAACTTGTAGATCTGTTTTCTCTGTTACTTGGTGTGGTATAATTTGTTTTTGTTTTTTGTTTTTTCACTTGTTTTATTTTGACACAACAGGAAAAATGGTTATTACTTGCTATATTTGTGATTCCTGCGATAAGGCTTTCCCCCGCACTGTCACGACCCGCACCCGCTTTTCGGATACAAGACGTGTCCAAGCCAGCCTACACCGCAGAGTCGGTGGTAGAACGCTGTCACGGCCAAGTTGCTCAAATCACAAAAATAACAACTTTATTGCTCATTCAAATTTCTAAGATTTATTACAACAGTTACAAGATTTACAACATTTATATTTAAAAGAAAAAACAAAATTCTTACATATTTGAAATAGCTACAATATCTATCTAAAGTCTAGATTTGATTTGCAAGTACACCCGTATCTCCCAAAGCTAAATGAAGTCACAGCTAACCTGAAAAATGTTGGTTTTCAGTCAGGAATGGAACAAGTACATAAACCGACG
>JANAVB010035420.1:1481518-1501518 GCA_029216955.1 Iris pallida | reverse complement strand
ACGATCATGGAATTGAATTCTAGGATGACAGGCGAATTGGCATGATCGAAATAGAATCGAATAGTTTGGTCGTGATCGAAAGTATTTAAGGATGATCCAATCGAAATCGTTCCAACATGAACGATTGTGTAGTCATGATCATAGAATCAAACCTAGGAAAGGATACGAATTGACTCGATCGAAATATAATAAAAGAAGTGTAGTCAGGATCAAAATTGTTCAAGGATGATCAAACCCAAAATCGTTTCAATATGCTTCAAATATTTATCCACGATTATTTAGGCACGAGTTTAGAATCAAAATCTAGATAGGTTTAAGAATCCAGTCAAAATTATATTAAAAGTGACAATCTGAAAAAATAGGAGGATAAGAAAGGAAGGGAGAATTACCAGTTTATTGAGAAGATTTGTGACTAGGAATAAGCACAAATCGATTTGAAAACTTAATAGTTATATGTCGATCAGACATAGTCTCTATGGTATTCGAAACTCGTAAACATGATTGAAGTTATTTTACCGAGAGTTTATGTCTCGCCAGTGTACAGCTAGCTGCAATAAACTCTTGATTCCACGACTCAAGCAAGGATACGGTAACGAATACCCTATCAACTCTATCCAATCTGGACATAACAGCTTAAAGACGAAGATAGGACGACCAAGATATAGCTTTGACAACATTCGATAACTTATACTCACTCGAGATTACTTCAACTTAGGGATCATGCCTCGCCAGTGCGCTGCTGGCTGCAGTGAACCCACAGTATCCATAAGTCAAATAAGTGGCGACAGTGCGCGGCTGTCTGCCATCATAAGTCATCAAAATTATTCCAGCTATATCCTCCAAGAATATCAAAGGAGTTTAAAAATATCATACAAATTGATAAATATAGAAAAAGTGTAAGTATCTGTTCTTCAAGTATAAGATTCAGCTTCTTGAAAAGAAAAATAATTGATTAGGAAGGATGATGATCGAAGTCGAAATAAGTAAAAATCTTTTAATCCTTATTTCACGGGTATTCAATATTCAACGATTAAGAGAAAACTTCTGAATCCGAAAACGTAACTCGAGATTAATAGACAATTAAGGGAGAAGTTATTTTAAAAATAATTCTTTAGGTTCAAGGAGAAGAATATAAGTGATACAAACTTATGATACGGTGATGTTTAGAAAAAGACATAAGATAAAGTTGTACAATTGATCATGATTAGAGGAAAATGATCGAGGCAAAAGAAATGTAAACTTAAATTTTTATATTTCTCTAATATTCAAGATCGAGGAAAATAATGTATAAAGCACTATGTCTACCTATTATGAATATATTCATACACAAGTATATATGTATAGCCTAAGTAAATCCCAAAATCTCACAATATTATTCTAAGAGAAGGTTATCCTATTTCCAAGAAAATATAAATTAAATAAAAATAATAGATATATCATATTCAATATATAATTTATAGAAATTATTCACAATATTAGAAATGGACTACCAATATATATACACATCTATATGTCTACATGGACGACATTGGTCGCACTACATGACCACCAGGACTTGGGTTGAGTTCGGGCTAATTTGGAACAACCGGATCTTCTAAAAGCCAATAATCTTAATATTAATAATTAAATTATTCCTAGGGTTATGTCACGATTTGGCCTGGTTTTCTTAGTTAGTGCAGACCTATAACTCGGCCTCCTCTACCATGGCTAGAACACTAGTCAAGGCACTCGATCACACTCTCAGTGCCAAAATTCTTGGTCATCTTGCACTCCGAAACTTAACCGCGGCTAAGGCCGTCTATACTAAATATTTATGAAATTCTAACACACTTTAATTAACTAAACGGAATAAGTGCTATTTTCAAAATTTTGGGAAGATGTTACGAATCTACCCTCCTTAGGAATTCTGTCAAATCAAAATGCGATAGTGTAGCCTTCTATGAAAGTCATCTAGTGAGACCTATGTAGCAACCTTAACTACCCAATTGTCAATTTAAATTAGGGACTCCTACTCCTAACCATTATTTTAAATCAATTTAACCTGTGAATGAGCATTTTCTAGTCGCAGGCTCGCAATTGTACGACTAACTTAAGTACCATCACGAGTTCGCAATCCTTTGCAAAAACTGACCTGCATGGGCCACCACAAAAACTTGTCATAACCCACACCCGCTTTTCGGATACGAGACGTGTCCAAGCCAGCCTACGCCGCAGAGTCGACGGTAGAACGCTGTCACGGCCAAGATGCTCAAAATCACAAAAATAACAACTTTATTGCTCATTCACATTTCTAAGATTTATTACAACAGTTACAAGATTTACAACATTTATATTTAAAAGAAAATACAAAATTCTTACATATTTGAAATAGCTGCAATATCTATCTAAAGTCTAAATTTGGTCTGCAAGTACACCCGTATCTCCCAAAGCTAAATGAAGCCACAGCTAACCTGAAAAATGTTGATTTCCAGTCAGAAATGGAACAAGCACACAAACCAACGGCAATACAAAAATACAATAGAATTAACAAGACATGAAAATAGCATATGAGAGATGAAAACTATAAAGTAATAGATGACACGACAAGTGGTGAAGAAGACAAGGAAAGCCATTAAAATACAACTATCTATGTGATGTGAAATATCAGTTTCGACATGTGAACGGCTAGGGGGTAAATCCGATACCCTGCACGTGTCGTGTGCAGCTGCTATTCTCCACGAAAGATACGGGGGATAGTTCTGGGTAGTTCACATGTCTACTAAGATATTTCTCTTTCCGACTACTCCATGTGACGAGCGTGTCAACAAGCAGCAAGACATATATATAAGCATGAAATGTATAGTCTATTATGAATCGAAAAGCAATCAAAAAGTGTACTTGCCTGAGTTCCTTAGCTGGTGAAACCAATAATACTATACCACTCAATGAGCCACAATCAGTCAACACATACAGAAGTCTCCAGATGCTGAAATAAATAGTACCAACATTTTCAGAATAGTCAAATTAGCTAGGATTGTCTATCCTTAAGTCCAATTCTAGATACAGGAGCAAAACGATATTTTTTGGTCAAAACGATGTCCGCCATTGGACCCACTTTGCATCGAAAAGCGTGCCATAGTCTGTGGTCTCTAAAGTCGCCAAACTATATGTCTACAGGTCCAATTTTCCGATACGAATCCAAACGTATGTCCAGAGTTGGATTCCGACGGGCCGTGCACAAAATCGCCCGTTGAGTCGGACTGTGGGGCCCGCAAAACGGCGATTCGATCAACTGTCTCAGAATTGGATCAAACTTGGCATACAAGACCAAAAAAATGATACGGTCCTGTTGGCGCAAGTTTCATCTCGATCTGACGAACGTGCACAAAGTAATTGAGAAATTTGTACAGAGGCCGATACGGTAAATTTTGACGGACACGCATCAAATTCGTCGTGCACACGCAACCAATTTGAATTTCGTCAAAGCCCACACATCCACGTGTTTGCTATTAAAATTTTTGAATGCAATTTCAATTACAAACAGAACAGTGTTACAATGTAGGGCTTAGATGTAGTCCTAGGAGCACACTTTTGTTTTTTATCTGGGTCCTGTGTCGATGGAGCGAGTGGTAATGCATTGACTTCGTTGACGATCTGACGACGATCTTAGGTTCTCTGAAGGTCTGGGTTGCTCTGGGTGCCAGAGCTTGCGGAGGGAAAGAAGACGTTGAGTGTCTCTTCAGATCTCTGTGAGTGGACGTGCGTCTCTTTGAGTATGTACGTCTATCCTTGGCTCTGTCTGTGTATTCGGTGATGAAGGAATTATCCTTCTATTTATAGATTGCAGGCTGGCTGCTCATGCGCGCATATGTCGGATATGCCTGGACGTAGAAACGCCACGTGGCTAGAGAGGGGGGCACATGGATGATGTGCTCTAATTTGGGGATTTAATCCTTCCTGTTGCGCCTGTGGGCTGCAGAAGAGCCGACACGTAGAAGCTGAGAGGATTCTTCGGTTGCCGAGATCTTGGGTGGTTAGCACCCCATCATGGACTGAACTGAGTCAAAGGACACGTGGCGCATGTCCTCAGTTCAAGAATCTCCGATTTGGTGGAGAAGGATCTGATGAGCGGTGCCTGGGTCCGACGTATGAGGAGACTTAGCTCGTAACCTTCAGGAGTCACGAACCAGTCTGGGCGCATGATCTTTTGAGGCGCATGCGGGGCTTCAGTAGCATGGCCGAGAAGGCGCATGCTGCGACTTGACTTCTGTCTTTAGGGATCAGAGGTAAGTCAGAGGCGCATGCAAATCTTCGGGCGCATGGCTGAGGAGGCGCATACGAGTGGTTGGTCGGCCACGTGGCTTGTAATCGGCAAAGGAAAGTAATGATGATGCTGACGTCAGCGGTGCTTCATTTTCTATAAAAGCTGTCAACTGTTTAGTCCTCAGAGGACGTGCTGCAAACTCTGTCACTTAAGCATTAATTGCTTGGTGGGTGACGAGCCGAAGTGGGCGCATCAATACGCACAGGTCCATGTTCATCAGGACGTATGAATCTGTGCTTTGTTGAACGTATCCATACGGGGTGCTTGGTGCTGATGGGCGCATTTGTATGGTGCGTGGGATGTTGATCGGCGCATCTGCTGTATGGTGCATCCTCATTTGCCTGACGGTTAAGTTCTTCGAGTGCTTTAAATAGCCGTTTTAACTTGGCTGAATTCGAGAGGACAAGTTCATCACCATAAATGCAAATTTATTGCACGAGATTCGGAGAGCCTGCCACTTGGCGCATGGGTTTGATTTTTTCGGCCTATAAATAGCAGCAAGGAGAGAGTTTATTTCTCATTCTCTCACGTCTTCCCGAATGGAGATGAACTTCTTTGCTCGAGTGTATTCTGTTGACAAGATGCTCCCGAGGGTGAAGATGTGTCGAGTCGTCTTCGTACGCACTCGTGAAGGTGACTGTTACATCCAAAAATCGGGATCGCGGGCTTCTGAGGTAGGCGGAAGGTGCCTATTGCATCCAATGATCGGGACGTTCGTGTCCCGTCTCTGTTATGCCGGAAGAGCCGCAGATCGAAAAGTGCTCTTCCTCCTGCTTGAGTGGGGTTGATCGCCCACTCGTTATGCTCAATAAATGCTTCATTAGTCGAAGCACTTGATCGGGTCGCATATGCTGAGACTTCATGATGTGCCTGACTGGGACGCTGAAGAGATGCGCCTGACTGAGACGCTGAGACGACGTGCCTGACTGAGACACTGGGAAGATGCGCCTGATGGATGATGCGCCTGGCATGGGGCGCATGGTAGTTGCTGTGCCTGGCTGTAGCTTTACGATCTTTCTTTTTTTTGTAGAAGTTCTCCTTTGTAAAGCCTTTCTTTAGATATGTAATATATTTTTATATGAAATAAAAATCTTCTTTTGATGTCTATACTTTTGCTGTCCTTTACTGTGCCAAGTACTTTATTTGAGCTCCCTGGCGCATGTAGTGTTAAGCGCATAGGAGTTCTGGCCTATAGATGTGCCTGAAATTCTATGCTTCTACACCACAAAGCCATTACGTACCTTTCGATGCTTTCGGTTCGCGACCACGTCGCCCGGATTGGCGGGACGTACGTCTTATCGGAGGTTTTTATTGAAATTTTATATTTTGAAAACGGGTTTTTTTCCGATTGTTAGAGTCTGATTTCTCTGTACATAATTAATGAAATTCGAGAAAACAAAGTAGGTTCTGAACCCCTATATGTTGTCTTCATGATCGTTCAACTAGATTATGGATTTCCTAACTGGATCGACCAGTTTTGGCCTTCCAAATCAGGGGTAAAGACTTCTAGATTATCACAGGATTTTTGTGATTTTACTGATCTTTGATTCGATTTCTTATCTAATACAGTCGACTTCAACCCGAAATAATTTACGGAGGTTATAGTTGGTTATGTAGTGAACGTACCGGAAGAAACGGTTCTCAAAATGGTCGAGCGTGCGTCGCGAACGGTAGGTGCGAAGTCAGCCGATCCCGTCGTTGAGACTCCCCTATTCCGCGCCTGTGCGCGCGCGCGGGCTGGTTCTCGCGCCTGGCCGGCCGCCGCCGGCGACTCGCGACGGCGCGCGGAGGTAGGGGTGTCGGCGGTGTAACAGGGATTTCCGCTAGGGATGCGTGGGTTGGGCTCGGGGTGCTACTGCTTCTTTTTTCTTTTATTGCTTTCCTTTTTCTTTTCTTTTTTCTTTTTCTATTTCTATTTCTTTTTCTTTTTCTATTTCTTTTTCTTTTTCTATTTCTTATATTATTAACATATATATATATATTTATCTATATATATAAATATCTATGCACATATATACATTTTTTTTTTACACACATATACATATATACATATATATATATTTACACACATATACATATATATTTATATACATTTATATACACATGCATATTTACACCCATATATATTTATATATATACATACACATATACACGTATACATATATATTTATGTATACACATATACACACACACATATATATATACACGTATACACACACACACACACACACACACACACACACACACACACACACACACACACATATATATATATTTTATATATATATATATATATATATATATATATATATATATATATATATATATTATATATATAAATATATATATATATATATATATATATATATATATATATATATATATATATATATATATATAATATTACCATATATATATATATATATATATATATATATATATATATATATAGACACACACACACACACACACACACACACACACACACACACATATATATATATATATATATATATATATATATATATATATATATATATATATATATATATAGACACACACACACACACACACACACACATATATATATATATATATATATATATATATATATATATATATATATATATATATATATATATATATATATATATATATATATATATATATATATATATATATATATATATATATATATAGACACACACACACACACACACACACACACACACACACACATATATATATATATATATATATATATATATATATATATATATATATATATATATATATATATATGTTACTACCTAATTTCTAAAAATCATAATATTAAATCTTCCTAGTGTAGGTTCATTACAACAATATGTACACATGTGTAAAATATATTTATTTCCGAAAATAGGAAATAATCAACAATAATTATATACGTATATATCCACATCAATTTTCTTAAAAATAATATTAACGAAATGCGGAGAACAAAATACAGTAATTCAATACCAGATGTACTTGAAATTACATGTATATTCTAATATTGCCAATTGCACAAGGGTAGCTAAGCATGGTGTTTATTCTATTTCTAAAAATAGAATATCAAATTAATAACTATAAAATATATTATACATATATATAAATCCTTTATATGTGAAATGCCTATTTGGACAATCAAAATTAATAAATGCAATATGTACGTCTGCATGGACGTCTTTGGCCTCACTACAAGATTACATGGGCTCGGGTATGGTTCGGATTGAGTCCAGACTAAATTGGTACAACCGGGTCACCTAAAATCATTTTGTATTAATAAATAACTAATTAAAATCATTTATGGAACTTAACTAGTAACTTGGCCTGGTTTTCCTAGTTAGGACATCACTATGGCTCAATATTCCCTACCATGGCTAATACTTTAGTGAAAGCACGATACTGCACTATCCGTGCCACGATTTCTAGTCACCTTGCACTCCAATTTCTAACTATGGCTAAAATTATTTACCGTAATATTTATCTAATTAATTATTTATGAAAATTCTAAAAATCGCATTTAAATCAAATAAATAATATAAAAAAATATTTCAAAAATTTTCAGGAAGGGGAGCTATAAGCACTGCTGCTGGTTTAGCCTTAGTCACGTCGCACGAAGCTTGGTGTGCACATTGAAGGGTTCCAGAATTCGAAGGATGCTCCGTCGGACCTTCGGGCTTCTTTCGGTTCTAGCAGTGTCCGTGGATCAATTTAGGAGGATGACTGATGATTTGGAGACCATGACAAGCAGCAGGGTCCGACGTCGTTCTGTTCCTGCTATTAAGAAAGCTGTTGATAGGTTTAGGTCTGAAGAAGAGGTCTTCTTTATCTTGTAATAAATTCTTAGCGGTGTTATTAGTTTCGATCTTTTGTTAAATTCGTTTCGTTGTTATGTTGCAATGTTAGTACGTGTGTTTTCGTATATGATATTGATTCAACAATACACATGTGTGCATGAGTACACCACTTTTGCTGATGTTCGTGGGTGTGCATGAGTACACTGTTCCACTGCATTCAAAATATGTAGGCAATGATCATTCAAATGATAACTCTTTTGTTTTCAAAAAACTGAAGAATAAATATGACAAAATGCTCATTTAAAAATAGAAATCCCGACGAGCTTAAATTCTAGCACAAGTTTGAGCCAAAATTGAGCATATTTATGAGCTCCATGAGGCACATTTAGCATAAAAACTTGATAACCAAATTATAAAGAAACTGCATTGCATGTTAAGAATATTTACACGACATAATTTAGACAAGATGGCACATTCCTAGTGTATTTTGGAGTGTATCTGTCATTTATGACACATTTGTGTCACACGACATGGACACGCCACTGCTTCTTGAGTGTCTGTGCATCCTCCTTTAGTTGATTAACTCCTATGACGATCTGCCACCCTTGCTTGTCCAATTGCCCCAAGCTGATGATATTGCTCTGCAGCTCAGGAAGGTAGTAGACACCCTCTAGTAGCTTGTGCTCCCCTATTTTGCTTTGCAGAAGAACATTACCAATGCCCTTGATGCTGATCTCTGAGCCGTCGCCGAACCTTACACCGTCGAGGTCCTTTTCTTCAAACTCCAAGAACTTGGTTCTCTCTCCGGTCATGTGGTTGCTAGCACCATTATCCAGGTACCAAAGCTCCTCAGGTCTGACAATGTCTTCACCACCATGCCTGGGGACGCTTCCTGGCCCCCGTGTCATCTGGCATGACTTCTCCATGCGAGATGCCACCAGAAGTTTATCTTGATCATCCTTGAAGTTAACCTTGGCTAGGTTCGCTTCTGTCTCTGGCTTGCTACGGCATTCGGTAGTGAAGTGCCCGAAGTCCCCACACTTGAAGCATTTGGACTTCGACTTGTCGCGATCGGACCTGTCATTGTCACGACCGCCTCTGCCATGACCCCTTCTCCGACCACGACCACAACCTCTGCCACGCCCACGCCCTCCGGCGTTCGAGCTCTCCGCCACCTCTTGTGACTAATTTTGGTCAGAACTCAGCAGCATTATCTGACCTTATCGTGGTGCACGTGCACGTATCCGCTCTTCATGCGCCTTCATGGAGCCAAAAATCTTGTCCAACTTCTTCTCTTTAAGATCTGTGAACTCTTCAATGATTGCGGCAAGCGCCATGAACCTCTCAGGTACCGACCGTAATATCTTCTTGACAACGTACGACTCCTCGAGTGTGTCACCAAGAGTTCTGATCTGATTCAACAGATTTGTCACCTTCGTACTATAGCCATCGACCGTGTCGGACTCCGACATACTGAGGCCCTCAATCTCCCACCGGAGTGTCTGGAGTTTGACCTCCTTGACACGATCATCTCCCAGATACACCGTGCGCAAGGTTTCCCATGCCTCCTTGGCGTTCTCCTTGTCAGAGATGTGCATGAAACTCTCTTCGTCCGCCGTATTGAGTATGAGTGCAAGGGCCGCTTGGTCCTTGCGCTCGCACACCTCTTGGTCGGCCTTGGGCTGAACCGCGCTCCAGACGCCTTGAGCGCGCATGTTAGCCCTCATCTTAACCACCCACATAGAGTAGTTAATACCGGTAAGGATGGGGTATGAGAGTGCCAAGTTATGTTCCTTCACCAGTATGGTCAATGGCTCGGTGGTTGCACTCCTGCTAGAACTTGGTGTCTTCGGCGACGCATCTCCAGGCTTGCCCATCTCCTCAAACGCGGCTCTGATACCACTTGTTGGCTTCTAAGGGGATCGCACAAACAATTATGTGTTTGTGATACAAAGAGGAGAAGACACTCTTGAAGACAAAGGAGAAAGAAAATGTTTGTATGCAATGCAAGTGAAAAACTACAACTAGGCTGGTGCTTTTATACACGAAAAAGAGTAACTAAGATGCTCATATGAGCTACAATCAAGGATCTAAGCCTACATGCATGTGGATGTGCATGCCTTTTGGACCTATTCTAAAGGTCCCACTCCTATGGTGAAGGAATGACTAAGGACTAATTCAATTGTCCTGATTATTACTCACACACGTTGCAGGGTTCCCAGAATTTAGGCCAAAATGATGGCCGACCCGAATTATTTCGGACCCAACCCGAATTATAGAGGCGGTGATAGTTCATTGTCTATCCGAAAATTGGCGGGAAAACCTCAGAACCGTCTATATAAAGAATGAAATTAAGAAACTTTTTACGTTAACACAGAGAGCATCGAAGAAGAAGGACGGCCGGACGTTAGCAGCAGCCGATTACCCCTCCTCATCCGATCCTCCCTCCTCCTCCTCCTCCAGTACCTAAATTTTTTCTGTCTTTTTTTTTTCTTCCTTGTAGTTATTTTCTAGATCTGCGATTTTGTAGGTTAATCTGTTCTCTATTTGGAGTTCCGCTGGAGTTCGGGACCTAAATTGTATTTCTTTTTTCTTTAAGATCTGCGATTTGGTAAAGTTTTGTAGTTTAATCTGCTCTCTATTTGGAGTTCCGCTGGAGTTCTTTCTAGATCTGCGATTTTGTAAATCTGTTCTCTATTTGGAGTTCCGCTGGCTGCATTTCTTTTTCTTTTAGATCTGCAATTTGGTAAAGTTTTGTAGTTTAATCTGTTGTTCTCTATTTGGAGTTCCGCTAGAGTTCGGGACCTAATTTTTTTATGCATTTCTTTTTCTTTCAGATCTGCGATTTGGTAAAGTCAGTTGTATTTTTGGAATTGGGTTTTTTGCATTTTTTCAGTTCCTTTTATATCTGCGATAGTTTACGTTGCATTGCTTCCGATTTTGTTTACTAGATCTGGGATTTGTTAATTTAGGTTGCACTTTTAGAGTTCGGCACCTGGTTTTCTGCATTTTTTACTCTCTTTTTTTCTTCTTCTAGATCTGCGATAGTTTATGTTACAACTTGTAGATCTGTTTTCTCTGTTACTTGGTGTGTTCTTTGTTTTTTGTTTTTTCACTAGTTTTATTTTGACACAACAGGAAAAATGGTTATTGCTTGCTATATTTGTGATTCCTGCGATGAGGCTTTCCCCCGTACTGTTGCTGGTTTAGCCTTAGTCACGTCGCATGAAGCTTGGTATGCACGTTGCAGGGTTCCCAGAATCCGAAGGTGGCTCCGTCAGACCTTCGAGCTTCTTTCGGTTCTAGCAGTGTCCGTGGATCAATTTAGAAGGATGACTGATAATTTGGAGACCATGACAAGCAGCAGGGTCTGACGTCGTTCTGTTCCTGCTATTAAGAAAGCTATTGATAGGTTTAGGTCTGAAGAAGAGGTCTTCTTTGTCTTGTAATAAATTCTTAGCGGTGTCATTAGTTTCTTTTGTTAAATTAGTTTCGTTGTTATGTTGCAATGTTAGTACGTTGGTTTTCGTATATGATATTGATCCAATAATACACATGTGTGCATGAGTACACCACTATTGCTGATGTTCGTGGGTGTGCATGAGTACACTGTTCCACTGCATTCAAAATATGTAGACAATGATCATTCAAATGATAACTCTTTTGTTTTCAAAAAACTGAAGACTAAATATGACAAAATGCTCACTTAAAAATAGAAATCCCGATGAGCTTAAATTCTAGCACAAGTTTGAGCCGAAATTGAGCATATTTATGAGCTCCATGAGGCACATTTATCATAACAACTTGATAACCAAATTACAAAGAAACTATGTTGCATGCTAAGAATATTTATACGACATAATTTAGACATTATGGCACATTCCTAGTATATTTTGGAGTGTGTCTGTCATTTGTGACACATTTGTGTCACACGACATAGACACGCCACTGCTTCTTGAATGTTTGTGCATCCTCCTTTAGTTGATTACCTCCTATGACGATCTGCCACCCTTGCTTGTCCAATTGCCCCAAGCTGATGATGTTACTCGGCAGCTCAGGAAGGTAGTAGACACCCTCCAGTAGCTTGTGCTCCCCTGTTTTGCATTGCAGAAGAACATTACCAATGCCCTTGATGCTGATCTCCGAGCCATCATCGAACCTGACACTGTCGAGGTCCTTTTCTTCAAACTCCAAGAATTTGGTTCTCTCACCGGTCATGTGGTTGCTAGCACCATTGTCCAGGTACCAAAGCTCCTCAGGTCTGACAATGTCTTCACCACCATGCCTGGGGATGCTTCCTGGCCCCCGTGTCATCTGGCATGACTTCTCCACGTGGGATGCCACCAGAAGTATATCTTGATCATCCTTAAAGCTAACCTTGGCTAGGTTCGCTTCTGGCTACGGCTTGCTACGGCATTCGGCAGCGAAGTGCCCGAAGTCCCCACACTTGAAGCATTTGGACTTCGACTTATCGCGACCGGACCTGTCATTGTCATGCCCGCCTCTGTCGTGACCCCTTCCGCGACCACGACCTCTGCCACGCCCACGCCCTCCGGCGTTCGAGCTCTCCGCCACCTCTTGTGACGAATTTTGGTCAGATCTCAGCAGCATTATCTGACCTTGTCGTGGTGTACGTGCGTGCATCCGCTCTTCATGCGCCTTCATGGAGCCAAAAATCTGGTCTAACTTTTTCTCTCTGAGATCTGCGAACTCTTCAATGATTGTGGCAAGCGCCATGAACCTCTCATGTACCGACCGCAATATCTTCTTGACAACGTACGACTCCTCGAGTGTGTCACCAAGAGTTCTGATCTGATTCACCAGATTTGTCACCTTCGCACTATAGCCATCGACTGTGTCGGACTTCGACATACTGAGGCCCTCAAACTCCTACCGGATGGTATGGAGCTTGACCTCCTCGACATGATCATCTCCCCGATACACCGTGCACAATGTTTTCCATGCCTCCTTGGCGTTCTCCTTGTCAGAGATGTGCATGAAATTCTCTTCGTCCATCGTATTAAAGATGAGTGCAAGGGCCACTTGGTCCTTGCGCTCGCTCACCTCTTCGTCGGCCTTGGGCTGAACCGCGCTCCAGACGTCTTGAGCGCGCATGTTAGCCCTCATCTTAACCACCCACATAGAGTAGTTAATACTCATAAGGATGGGGTATGAGAGTGCCAAGTTACCTTCCTTCACCAGTGTGGTCAACGGCTTGGTGGTTGTACTCCTGCTAGAACTTGGTGTCTTCGGCGATGCATCTCCAGGCTTGCCCATCTCTTCAAACGCGGCTCTGATACCACTTGTTGGCTTCTAAGGGGATCGCACAAACAATTATGTGTTTGTGATACAAAGAGGAGAAGACACTCTTGAAGACAAAGGAGAAAGAAAATGTTTGTATTCAATGCAAGTGAAAAGTTACAACTAGGCTGGTGCTTTTATACACGAAGAAGAGTAACTAACATGCTCATGTGAGCTACAGTCAAGGATCTAAGCCTACATGCATGTGGATGTGCATATCTTTTGGACCTATTCTAAAGGGTCCCACTCCTATGGTGAAGGAATGACTAAGGACTAATTCAATTGTCCTGATTATTACTCACACACGTTGCAGGGTTCCCAGAATTTGGGCCGAAATGATGGCCGACCCGAATTATTTCGGACCCAACCCAAATTATAGAGACGGTGATAGTTCATTGTCTATCCGAAAATTGGCGGGAAAACCTCAGAACCGTCTATATAAAGAAAGAAATTAAGAAACTTTTTATGTTAACACAGAGAGCATCGGAGAAGAAGGACGGCCGGACGTTAGCAGCAGCCGACTCCCCCTCCTCACCCGATCCTCCCTCCTCCTCCTCCTCCGGTACCTAAATTTTTTTTGTTTTCTATTTTTCTTTTTCTTTCTTGTAGTTTTTTTTCTAGATCTGCGATTTTGTAGTTTAATCTGTTCTCTATTTGGAGTTCCGCTGGAGTTTCGGGACTTAAATTGCATTTCTTTTTCTAGATATGCGATTTGGTAAAGTTTTATAGTTTAATCTGTTCTCTATTTGGAGTTCCGCTGGAGTTCTTTCTAGATCTGCGATTTTGTAAATCTGTTCTCTATTTGGAGTTCCGCTGGCTGCATTTTTTTTCTTTCAAATCTGCGATTTGGTAAAGTTTTGTAGTTTAATCTGTTGTTCTCTATTTGGAGTTACGCTGGAGTTCTGGACCTAAATTTTTTATGCATTTCTTTTTCTTTCAGATCTGCGATTTGGTAAAGTCAGTTGTATTTTTGGAATTAGGTTTTATGCATTTTTTTCAGTTCCTTCTATATCTGCGATAGTTTACGTTACATTGCTTCCGATTTTGTTTACTAGATCTGGGATTTGTTAATTTAGGTTGCACTTTTTGGAGTTCGACACCTGGTTTTCTGCATTTTAAACTTTTTTTTTTCTTCTTCTAGATCTGCAATAGTTTACGTTACAACTAGTAGATCTATTTTCTCTGTTACTTGGTGTGGTATTTGTTTTTTCACTTGTTTTATTTTGACACAACAGGAAAAATGGTTATTGCTTGCTATATTTGTGATTCCTGCAATGAGGCTTTCCTTCGCATTGCTATTGGTTTAGCCTTAGTCATGTCGCACGAAGCTTGGTGTGCACGTTGCAGGGTTCCCAGAATCTAAAGGTGGCTCCGTCAGACCTCCGGGTTTCTTTCGGTTCTAGCAGTGTTCGTAGATCAATTTAGGAGAATGACTGATGATTTGGAGACCATGACAAGCAGCAGGGTCTGACGTCGTTCTGTTCCTGCTATTAAGAAAGTTGTTGATAGGTTTAGGTCTGAAGAAGAGGTCTTCTTTGTCTTGTAATAAATTCTTAGAGGTGTCATTAGTTCCTTTTGTTAAATTCTTTTCGTTGTTATGTTGCAATATTAGTACTTGTGTTTTCGTATATGATATTGATTCAATAATTCACATGTGTGCATGAGTACACCACTATTGCTGATGTTCATGGGTGTGCATGAGTACACTGTTCTACTGTATTCAAAATATGTAGGCAATGATCATTCAAATGATAACTCTTTTGTTTTCAAAAAACTGAAGACTAAATATGACAAAATGCTCATTTAAAAATAGAAATCCCGATGAGCTTAAATTCTAGCACAAGTTTGAGCCAAAATTGAGCATATTTATGAGCTCCATGAGGCACATTTAGCATAACAACTTGATAACCAAATTACAAAGAAACTATGTTGCATGCTAAGAATATTCACACGACATAATTTAGACAAGATGGCACATTCCTAGTGTATTTTGGAGTGTGTCTGACATTTGTGACACATTTGTGTCACACGACATGGACACGCCACTGCTTCTTGAGTGTCTGTGCATCCTCCTTTAGTTGATTACCTCCTATGACGATCTGCCACCCTTGCTTGTCCATTTGCCCCAAGCTGATGATGTTACTCTGTAGCTCATGAAGGTAGTAGACACCCTCCAGTAGCTTGTGCTCCCCTATTTTGCATTGCAGAAGAACTGTTTGCCATTAAAATTGTTTTGATTGAAATCTTAATACAAACAGAACAGTGATACAATATAGGACTTAGATGTAGTCCTAGGAGTACACTTTTGTTTAAGCTGGGTCCTTAGTGCCAATGGAGCGAGTGGTAATGCGTTGACTCCGTTGACCGGCTGACGACGGTTATCGGTTCTCTGAAGGTGTGGATTGCTCTGGGTGCTGGAGCTTGCTGAGAGGAGGAAGACGTTGAGTGTCTAGAACTGCCTCTCGGTGATTCTCTCTGTGTTGTGAGTCTTCTGTTCTGAGTCTCTGTGTGTGCGTGTGTGAAGGAGATGACCCTTCTATTTATAGTTTTGCAGGCTGGCTGCTCATGCGCGCATGTAGGATGCGCCGGTGTGGGAACGCCACGTGGAGGTTGCTGATGGAGGCGCATGGATGCTGCGCCCTGATCGAGGGGGAGAACTCTTCATACTGCTGTTGTGAGCCGGCACGTAGCAGAGAGAAGATCTTTCCGTTGCTGAAATCTTGGACGAATTGAGTCAAAAGACACGTGTCGTCGACTCATGGTTCGAAGATCTCGGATTTGGTGGAGAGGAGTGATCTGGTGGGCTGCGCCTTGGATTGGGCGCAGGAGGAGGCTGCGGCTCATAACCTTTAGGAGTTACAAACCATTTGGGGCGCATGGCTTTTGGGGCGCATGCAGGCGACTTTCCTTCTGTCTTTCGGGATCAGAGAGCAGTCTGAGGCGCATGGCTTTTGAGGCGCATGCTGATTTGGACGCATGGCCGTAGAGGCGCATGCTGATGGTGGAGTGGCCACGTGGCAGTAGCCGTCGGAACAAGGTCATGATGATGCTGACGTTGCCGACGCTTCATTTTCTGAAAAGCTGTCAACTGTTCAGACTTTGGGAGGCGTGCTGCCAACTCTGTCAGTTCAGCATTTAATGTTGGTGATGTTCGATGGACAGCTGAGTGGGCGCGTCGGTTGGCGTTCCACTCGGTATGGAGATGTGTGAGGGCGCACCCTCTGTAATGCGCCGAGTACTGTAGGGCGCGTCCGTGTGATGCGCTGTCTGGCTGGCGCATCGGACATGTCTTTTAATGATGCGGCTGTCTCGCTCTTCGAGTGCTATAAATAGCCGTTTGGCTGAATTCGAGGCGTCCGGTTCATCCATTTAATGTAAATTCATTGCACGGAATTCGGAGGGCCATCCACTTGGCGCGTGGGTTTGATCTGCCCGGCCTATAAATAGTGGCATGGAGAGAAGATTTGCTTCTCATTCCCTCACGTACTTCCAATATGAATTTGAACATACGGGTGCATTCTGCTGACGAAGTGCTCCCGAGGGTGAAGATGAGACGCTGTGTTATCTTTGATGCACTTGAAGGTGACTGTTACATCCAAAAGACGGAGTCGAGGGCTTCTGAGGAAGGCAGAAGGTGCCTGTTGCATCCAAAGATAAGGATGCTCGAGCCTCGTCTCCGTTATTCCGGAAGAGCCGTAGATCGGAATGGCGGTGCAAGGCTCTCTCTTCCTGCAAAGTGGGGTTTCCCCACTTTGATCGTGTCGAAAGCTGCTCCTTTAGCCATGGTTTCGATCACGGTCTTTCTTCGGCTTTGGAGGATCTTTCGAAGCCTCCCCTGGCCACAGCATTTGCGGTGCTCTTCTCTTCCTTGGTTCCAGCCAGAGGGGCCTGGTTGGAAGAGCGGCACATAACTGGGCTCTGCTCGGCCAGGTGAGCCTGGCTGGAAGAATTTGGCTGAAGGGATGCACATAACTGAGGTGCTGAAGAGATGGCGGGATGCGCCTGGATGGAGGCGCATAGTATCTGCTGCGCCTCACTGGTGGCGCATGGTGAAGCTGCGCCTATCTGAAGGCGCATGGTGGCCGCTGCGCTTATCTGAAGGCGCACGGTGGCCGCAGGCTGTAGGCTTAGGATCTTTCCTTTGTAGAATTTCTCCTTTGTACAACCTTTTCTTAGACATGTAATAGACTTTTATATATAAATAAAAAGTCCTTCAAATGTCTATACTTATTGATTTTGCTGTGAAATTCTTCGTCTGAGTTCTAGCGCATGTAGTGTCTGGCGCATGGGCTTTCTGGTTGTGAAATTCCATGCTTCTATAAGACCCCCTTCAAAGTTTTCAAAACTTTTGAGTAAGTTTTGGAATACTTTGAATAAGAAGCATGGAGGTCAGGGCGCATGATTTCTGGGCGCATGCCTGTTCGGGCGCATGCTCTTCTCAGTTAATGATGATGGTGCCTCGGTAACCGAAAAGATTAATGATGATCTTTTGGTTTTATTTGCTGCTATCCTTGCACAGAACCCGAGGCGACGGCTGAGATCACACGTCATCTGTTCACGCGTGCGACCATGCCCTATAAATAGGTAAGAGTTGGAGAGAGAAAGAGTTCTTCTTCTCTGTGCCTCTGCTTCTTTAGAGTTTCTTCTTCAAAACCCTAACTTCTCCTTCTTCGAGAGAATGGCTCCCAAGACTCCTCGCGGCGCTGCCGGCAAGGGGAAGGAGAAAGCGAAAGAGTCCGCGGATGTTGCGGCGGCGGTCGTTCCCCGTCGGCCTGTCGAAGTTCGGCCGGAGGTGGTTGGTAAGTCTCATTGTCCCGCCAACGCACATAGGCCTTGAGTCTTTAATGATGTGCCGTGGTCTTTGTCCGCCAACGCGCATGGATTTAAACCTTGGATGCGCCGAGGCTATTCCGCTGACGCGCATGGGTTCAAAAGTGCCAAGGCTATTCCGCTGACGCGCATGGGTTCAAAACCCTGAAGATGCGCCAAGGCTATACTGCTGACGCGCATGGGTTCAAACCCTGATGATGCGCCGCAGTTTTCTCCTTTAGACACATTTGTGTGTTCTCTTCTGACTTTTTCTGATCTTTTACTAGTGTCGATGGCAATCCCGCTTTTGAGTGAAGTTTTCTCGGAGGCTGCCTTCAACCAAATGGGAGTAGAGCATAACGAGGGGGTGATGAACCCTGCTCAAGATGTTCTTATGCTGGATCAGCCTCCTGAGAGAATGACCCTAATCCGTGAACAGCCGTATTGGTTCCTCAAACGGATGATGGAGCGTGGAGTCATTAAACCCTCCACATCTGATAAAGTGACCTTTCTGAAGCCTGAGTTCCTGTTTGGAGACCGTCTCACTTCTACTGACTCGTCAGTACTGAAGGTCAAGGAGGACTGGTTCTTTACTGCGAATGGAGTGCATATGACTGTTAAGCAACTTGAACGTCAGTGGCCTTTGACGTCCTTCTGTCGCCTCGTTTCCTAGAGGAGAATGTCTTGGGAGCTTACCCCTTCTCAGGGGGGAGCGATGACTGGTGTCATCCAAATTGATTCTACTTCCGACCAAAGGGATGCTTTGACCGTTGTAAGGTCTGGGTCTTCTTACACTTGGCGGACTTTACGTCCTGGGAGCCTCTTCAGTGATGTACCCATTGATATGTTTGCTTATAGTGCTTCGACTTTTACACATCGTATGTTTTTGATGGAACGTTCCTACCCGACAGGAGAGTTTCGGGTGGAGGGTTGGTGCCATTACGTCTCCAAATGGGATAAACTGACGCTCTGGATCTTGTCGCGGTTTCAAACTGAGCTCCGAGAGATCGGGTTGACTGCCGCGATCCGTGCTACCCAGGCAGGTGTTGACCTTAATAGGCACATGTTCCTCGCACTCCTGGAGATGTTTGATATCCATACCGGGACCTTCTTTACCCCGGTGGGGGAATTAGGGTTCGCACTTCATGAGATGTACGAGGTGTCAAAACTCCCTTGGGGGTCGGAACCCTATGAAGAGTACTTTCCAACCAATGAGGAATTTCAAGTCCTGGGGGACAGGGCTGAGGAGATGACGGCCGTCTTCAAGGAAGTGGCGAGTATCATACTATATGCAGAGACGGGATAGGAACGGGACGCAGCCTCATGTGACCGCTTGGAGAGATCATGTCTTTAGACAAGACAAGGAGGATCCCTCACAATTTTCCACTCCACCGGCGCTCTCGTAGCGAAGTGTTGTCCGAAATGAGCAGGTAGGGGAAGAAAAATCCTCGAGGAAGTGAGGACCAGCAGTCAGATGCACGTCCTACAGATGCTTCTGGCATCTTGCTTATCGGATGCACCCAAGGCGGTGTTTGGCAATCCTACCTGATGATATGGCTCCGGGATTGCGTATTTGCGGGGGATCCGGTGCCGTAGAGAGGGTAACCCGAAACTTATCCTGCCAGCCGTGAAGCTGGTTTTCGGTCGGCGTTTTGGCTCTTCTCCCCGCATGGTATGTAACCGCAGCGGATTTGAGAGAGTTTGCTGGAAATGTGATTCATGACAGAGGCCGAAACAATAACTTCCCGCGCGCCGAACTGCCG
>JANAVB010035420.1:1408708-1457002 GCA_029216955.1 Iris pallida | reverse complement strand
GTCATCAGTATCTCTCTACTTTTCATCTCTCATATGCTATTTTGTCTTGTTATTCTATTATGTTTTGAATTGCCGTCGGTTTGTGTACTTGTTCCATTTCTGACTGGAAACCAACATTTTTCAGGTTTTAGCCGCGATCATTCTTAGCACTTGAAGGATATGGGTATGCTGAGGTCGACCTAGAAATAGAAAGCAATTGTATCAATTTCATTCTGTAAAATCTTGTATTTTCTTTAATTAGAAATATTTAAATGTTGTAATAAATGTAGAAATGTGAATGAGCAATAATGTTTATTTTGAACAATTATTTCTTGCGGGCTTGACAGCGTTCTACCGCCGACTCTGCGGCGTAGGCTGGCTTGGACACGTCTCGTATCCGAAAAAACGGTGCGGGTCGTGACAAGTTTTTGTGGTGGCCCATGCAGGTCAGTCTTCGCAAAATATACGAACTCGCGGTAGTACCATATTAGTCGTACTACTGCGAGTGGAGTCATGTGGTACTAAATGCAAGATTAACAATAAATATTTTTAGTCTCATTATGACATAAGCGATTAGGTCACATAACTAGAAATAGAGTTGAACGATTTGTGTCTGATGAGATTTGGATTTTATTGACTTTATTGACTTTAATGTCTATATTAATGTGTAAAGGAAATACGGACAAAAGTTAAATTGTAAACAGCTACTTTATTGGCTATGCTGACAGATCGAGGGGTTAATAATTATACGGTCCCACATAAATGATTTTTTTTGAGACGAGAAGTGTAATATTTTTTCAGGATGTTGAGTTTGGGGGAGAAATAAAGTCAAAGACATTATCTTTGAGGAGGAATCATTGAGATTCCTACTATCACTTTTGACAATGTGCAGGATTTTGTACCTGTCATTGATCAAGAAGTGAATTCGGAGCCTCAACAAGACAATGTCGAATTACCTCTACAAGTCGTTATTGAGATACCTTGACAAGATAATGTAGCGGCACCCCCATTCAAGATAAGGTAATTATTTCTGAGGAACAAACTCAACAACCTCAAGAACCAGTAATGTTAAGATGGTTCACAAGAGAAAGGAGAAATATAAATTTGGATAATATTTTTATATTTCTCTAGGAACGTGAGGAAAACTATAGAATATTGGAAGGTGATTCAATCATCTTCCGTCAGGCCATGGAAAGTTCTAACTCTTAAAAGTGGATTGAGGAAATAAATAAGGAGTATAAGTCTATGCAAGACAATAAAGTTTAGGAACTTGTCACATTACCAAAAGATACGAAGTTCATTGGTTAAAAATGGACATTTAAAACCAAGAAAGATTCGAAAGGATAATGTGGAGAGGTATAAAGTACGTCTTGCATCTAGTGACTTTACTCAAAGCCAACGATTGATTTTAAAGAGGATTTCTCTTCGGTATCTTTGAAAGACTCTTTTAAAACAATCACATCACTTATTGCACATTTTGATCTTGAGTTACATTAAATGGATGTCAAAATTGTGTTTCTCAATGGTAACATCGACGAAACAATTTATGTTGCATGCAAAAAATTTTGTGTCGAAAGACCCAAAGAATATTGTTTGCATATTGACAAAATCTATTCATGGACTCAAACAGGATTCTCGTCGAAGGTACTTAAAGTTTTACCAGTGATTATCTCGTTTGGTTTTTTGAGATAAACACTATTAAAGATTGTGTATATCACAAGTTCAGTGGGAGTAAACAATTTTCTTTAGTTATATATGTTGATGACATACTGCTTGCCAAAAATGATATAGGTATATTGTACGACACTAAAAATTTCTACCAAATAACTTTCAGAAGAAATATCTTGGTGTCGTTTTTTTTTGTATTAGGAATCCAGATATATCGTAATCGTTCTCGGAATATTCTTGGATTATCACTGTCACGACCCGCACCCTAGAGTAAGGGCACGAGACGTGGGTACGTCCAGCCTACGCCGCAGTGTCGGCGGTAGTAGAACGCTGTCCTAGGTCACAACATCTAACAGTTGAAGGTAATAACAGTTATACTCTCCGAATGGGGGTGACATAACAGAAATATATCTCAATCACAACTAAGGTAGAACAGGATAAAGATAGAATGATATAAAGATGCAAGATCCAAAATCCACAGGAATACAAATAGAGAGAAGCTAAGTGTCTATGATAAACTCCACAACATTCAGACATAATACAGATCCAAATATATATATACAACTCAAACTCCAATGCTATGAATAAGATAAAAACTATCTATGGAGCAACTGTCTCTACTGCTAAGGGATCCGACTGGAAGTCCGGATCACAAGTGTCCTCTAAGGTTGTCCCATAGTAAGTGTCTAAGCAGGCCTCCTCCTCGTCCTCTGTAAAATTTTCAACAGGTCCAATCAGGACGGAAACGAGCACATATCTCTCAACAGTTCATAACAGGTAGGAGTATAAAACATGCAATAGAGTAAAATACAGGAAGTGCTGAAAAGGAAGTACGAGTAAACAAGAGATATTTTGTAACTGAAAGTAAATACATGATAGTAGAGACTGTAAGTGGCTACGTGATTTAGAGTACAATATGGTTATGTAAACGGCTTAGGGGCACATGAATACAACTAAGAGGCACATGAATACAGCTACTGGGGATAATGATCACATAACCAATTCTACTCACCCCGCCCCAATCAATACACAAGGATCCATTCTAGTTACGTTATAAGCACATGAATACAACTAAAGATACGTGAACTCATGTAATGAGTAGTACATGAGGCACGTGAAAGCACATGAGAACATGTAAAAAATGAACTAGTACGAGTACAAGGAGTACCTGATGCACATGATAAAGTACATGAACATGAAATACCCGATGCACCCGTAGAGGGATAACATCTCAGGAAAGGATCCATATAGTACTAATCTGTGAAGATACGTGTCACATCATGTAGAGTAATCTAGAGCAAGAATATAGTCCAGACAGGTATAAAAAGATCAGAGAATGTACTCGCCTGCTAACTGAATGTCCAAGATGAAGGTACTGTCCGAGGAGTGGTGTCTGGCTCCTATTAGAACAGCACAAGTCACAACAAGTCCAGAATGATAAGAAGATGCACTACTATGCATTCTACATGAATCTAGGTCAATCTAGACCAAAGTCAACTCTGGTCAACCCTAGAAGTCAAACTAGGTCAACCAAGTCAACCCTAAGTCAAACTAGTCTATACTAGTCTAACTAGTCCATTCTAGGTCTAACAAGACTAAACAAGTCTAATCTAGGCTCACCAGGCAATACCATGCCATAAGCCAACCCATAACTCATCTACACAAGTCAAATCATAAGCCTAACTATAATACACACATTAATATATCATACAATCTAATATAGATTATACCTAACATGTAGGCTACCTATATATATCACATACATTTATATATCTAATATATATAAAAGTACAACACATAATATAATATATATATAGGATATATATATATCTATTCATCTCAATATCTATACATGTATATATACATGTAAAGAAGGGAAACAGGGAAATGTGTGGTAGTATGTGTGAAAATACAAGAGTGTGTGTGTATCATGGAGCTGTGTGCAAGGGTGTGTAGGAAAACAGGACTGTGTGTGTTAGGCTAGACATGTGTGTGTGAGTCTTGAGGGAATCCTGAAATCAGTGTGACAGAAAAAGGAAAGGATCCCATTTCAGTTTAATTGGAAGAACCAATTCTCAGTTAAACTTGAATGAGAAATCTCAGGTTTTTAATGAATACTCATGTATAATAAGAAGGAAAGGAACCTAATACACCGTTCATAGGTTCCTAAAATTCATTCTCAGGTTCAACAGTTAACTGAGAACACAAACTCATATCAATTTCCAGTTTAAACAAATGAATCTCAGTTTAAAATGAAAGAAGATCTCAGGTATTTAACTAAGGAAAGCAATCTTAGATAAATGGGAATAACCGAAAAACAGGAAACACATTCCTCTAAATCAACACCTTTTAACCCAGGGTCCAATTCTCAGATTTCATGACATTTCGAAAAGGAAAGGGATTTGGTAAACAATGAAATCAGTTGGCAGGGAAACACAATCTCAGTTAACAGGTACAAATCAGTGACATGAACAATGTGCAATATCCTATTCTCAGTTTAAAATAACCCATAGTGAAAACTGGAATAAACAGTTGACAGTATACATAATTAAACATTAATTTAAAACACTATGGAATGGTTTGAATTCTCAGGTATAATATTATTTCGAAAAAGGGAAGGGAAATCAGTTGACAGAATTTGAAATCCAACCCAATATCCAAATTCCATTAACACACCATAAAAGTCCAATTGAATTTAAATACTGAAAGTAAACATGAAAAATAACATGTGGGGATCATTAACATGGGTTGAACATCAAAATAATATGGAATTAACAATTAGGGAAATACTGAAACAACCCAGTATCAGAATGTATCAGCTATTATGGACTTTAACTCATTCGAATCCAATATTCACATCAAAACTTATTCTATTATGAAAACCTAATCTAACATAGATTATATAGCATAATTAGGATCAATTTATCAATTAATAACACAATTAAAACATTTAAAATCGAATTAAACACAGAGAATCAACTAAGTACACTGGTACACTCAGTGCACGCACAGTGCACGTGCAATATCGTGTCCGACACGACACGAGGGGTCGTGCCACTTGGGGGACCCCGTGTCAGTCATGGACACAACATGTGTGTCGAGTTTCGTGAGCCAAAGTGTCGTGTCCAGCTCGGAATCAGGCCAGAGTAGCAGGGCATGGATCCTACCAGCGCGCGCGTGCGCGACCGCGTGTCCACGTGTCCGTGCGACTCGACACGACACTAAAACGTGCTCAGTGCAATGGAAATCCATAAGCGAGGTCAAGACCTAATTTTTTATTCAAATATATTTCACAAAATCAAACGAAATGTCCTTTGAGGTATTTCGTCAAACACCTAATAGAAAGACTGATACGTGTCCGATACGGACACGTATCGAGCTCGAAACCTAGGGTTAGCTAGTCCTACAGCTAGGGTAGACCTAGGGCATCCTAGAAGTGCAATAAAACAGTAATTATATGGTGTAAATTAGGATTTACCTATTGATGTGCAAGGGCTCAAAATCCCCAAATAAAAATGGTTCCTCAAGCCACCAAATTCCTTCAAATTGATTCCTTCCTAAAAATACTCAATACCAACAGCAAGTAGACTAAATTTAGGTCCTAATGCAATTGGTTTGGGTGAAAAAGGAGCTACATAGGAATTTCTATGATTTAAGGAAGATGGAGACTCACCTCTTCTCAAACTTGGAAATTTCTTAATGGAGGCTAGCCCTAATTTCTAGGAGGGGATTAAATAGGGGGGGAAGACCAATGCATGGCCGGCCATGGACTGGAATAGGGCTAGGGTTTCACTAGGTTCACTTGGTTGGGTTGGGCCTTAAGGCTTTAAGTCATATAATGACTTGTGAAATCACAAGCCATTCCTTAATCAAACTAATTCCTAATTTCCCCAAAATAATTCTAATGAGTTAATTATAACTAACTTAGGCCAAGCTAGGGTTTCTTAACCTAACCAAGTAGCCATGACCTAGGTTAGCCTCTAAGACAGTCTCCAAGGTCAACACCAGTCAAAGTCTAAAATAGCACCAAAACAATTATACTAAAAATCACTTAAAATTTCTAATAATTATAATTAATAATAATAATTCCAAATTAATTCCAAAATTTTAAAAATGACCAAAATACCCTCAATCTAGAAAAGTGGTAGTGACAAATACAAAAGATTTATATCAATAAAGTACTTAAAAGATTTGTCATGCATGAATGCAAACAAGGTGACAACCCTTTCGTTAAAGGAGACAAGTTCAGTCTCAGTCAATTGCCCTAAGATTAGCCTTAAAATTAAGAAAATACAATAGATTTTTTCTTCATGATCAGTTGTAGGGAGTCTAATGTATGCTCAAGTATGTACACGTCAGGATATTGCGTACATATTATGATGTTAGGCAGATATTTTAAGCAAATATGGATGGATCATTAGGTAGCAGCCAAACTACTTAAGTAATTAATATAGAACAAAGAATTATATGCTCTTTGTAGGAGATCGAATAATTTTGGAGATCATAAGGTATTCCGACTCCGATTTTGCTGGATGCCAGCACAGCAGGAGATCCACATCAGGTTATGTTGATTGGTGGAGATATATTTTAGATTAGTGTCAAACATGTACTCATAATTTCTTCTACCATGGCAACAAGGTTTATAACATGTTGTTAGGCATCTATTCAGGAAATATGGTTCCAAAATTTTGTCACAAGGCTGTACCTACAGTACGGTGTTGAAAGACCACTTAAATTATGGTGTGACAATAAATTAGCAATACTGTACTTCAATAACAACAGAAACTTGTATAAGTCAAGGATATTGACATAAAGTTTTTAGTTGTGAAGGAAAGAATTCAGAACGGTTGAAGTGTCCATATAGCACATTAGGACAAACTCCATTTAGCGGATTCGCTCACAAAAGTATTATCACCCAAGGTCTTTCATGAGCATACTGCTCATATGGGTGTTAATTAAGAATATGGCAATATAGTGGGAGTTTATATTTTACGTATTTGGGTGCTATTTTGTTTTGGGCACATTTATATATTAAAGTATTTTGGATATTTATCTGATCAGTTATATGGAAATTCAGTTCATTCTGTTTTCATTATGTTAAAGTATTGATCTCACTAAAGTTAAGGAGGACCAGTTGGAAATAGACATGTATTGATCACATTGCGTGTAATTTCCATGCTACGCATCCATGATTGATCTATGTCGTTTAGCTATATTGGTATATGTGACCATTGATGGTTTAGTTACGCTATATGTGACGAATACCGCTTTGATCCTATGTTGATATGGTTAATGGACAAGATTGTCCGAATATACCCTAAGGATTAAGACAGCAATTTATGAGCTCACTAAGGTCAACACAATTGTAAAGTTACATATGTGGCCCTGTGGAAGATTGTTGGAATTATTCAATAATATGGGCCACACATGTTGTAACGCCCCAGTCCCAAAATACGTAGGACTAGAACGTAATCATGCCAGCTGTATACATACGAAGTATATGGACCCTCGTATATATACATATGATGTAAAATACAGTAACCAAGGTACTAAATCTCATCCACAAAGATAAATATAATATAAAAGCAACTTTGAATTTGTCATGTATACAATCGTTGGGCGGAGACAAATCCACTACCAACAAGTAAGAAAAAATACATGAAAAATACAATGAGTTTGGCGGGCGAAGCGAAGACGATCAAAGTGCAATCATCCTAGAAGAAATAGTGACAATCATGGCCACAGCTAGAACACCTGCGAAAGATAAGAACACACACCTGGCGAGATAACCAAGTCCTCAGAGGGACGTAACAAGATACAATAAATATGCCATATAAATACTGAATATAAAATATGCCACAATCAAAGAAAGTGACAAGACATAAACAAGGTAACCTAACCAAACTAAAGTGAACATGCAGTTGAGAAACAATCCTTCGACGCATGAGCCCTGGCTGTAATGGGATCTGGTATAGTCCCCACTTGGGCACCAGTGACCTAAGCGCATGACGTTCAAAAATGACAGTGGCCAACCTGAGAGGCTCATACCCGTATCTCCAGCGGAGCTTCCGGGTTACAAGGAAAGTACAATCGAAGTCCATACGTCAGGTATTGTTCTCTCCACCCGATGCTCTTATTTAAGTCGCATCCACGATCATATACCTCTACTAACTGCTAAGTCTCCTAACATGCTACTATTAGCAGTTAGCCCTAACGCATGCACATGGGGGATCAGCCCACACGCAAGAACCTCTATATGCTACTCACCTCACACATCTGCGTGGTACAACTGTGTCAAGGGATATACAATACACTACATACGGTAGTCCCTTAACTCTAGGTTCATATGCAATCAAAGGATAATAACAAAGTAAGCTAAAATCACCGAACACATAGTAATACAGGAATTGTAAGAACTGGTAATACATGAACAGTGATATGTAAAAAAATGCAGACTGAATATAAACAGTAAAATGGCAAGGTATCTTGCCTGGTGTGTCGCCTGATATGGTATGATCCAACTAGTCAGGATGTCCAGTAGCCATGGTTACTGGGTAGAGATTTGAAGTCACGAGGGAATTAGGAATATGATTAGTCATGATCAGAGCATATGTGGAATTAATTACTTTTTAGCAGAAGATGTTCATAATAATTGAAAACTAGGTTTTAATAGTAATACAAATTTTAGGAGAATATACTTATAATAATTTGAGGACTAAATAGAATATTTTATATAACACCTCCTAATGAAGGAACGTTTTTAGACAAGAAAACTCAAAACTTGTAAAATATGATTTTTAGGTAAAACTGCCAGCTTTTAACAATTTAGATAACTTCTTTGAAATAGTAGAAAATTATAATTTGGAAACTAAAATATTTATAAATAAATATTAGTACTTTAGAAATTTTATTTAGGGTTTTAAAACCATATTTAAAATATAGGCCAAGCCAATATAGTACTTATATATACCCTGTATATATATTAAAGAAAATTTTAAAAGATTATTATAACTAGTAAATATCATGATGTAATAAAAGAATAATACAAATAAAAATACTAACAATTATCTATACCAAAAATAATTAACAATACAAATATACCCTAAATATTAATAACAGTTTTATATAATAATAATAATAGTTATTATTAATACTATACTAATACAATCACTTGCTCCAAAATAATAATAATAATGATAATCATAATACTAATGATAATAATAATGATAATTAATAGATAATAATCAGTAATAATAATAATGATAATGATAATAATAATAATAATAATAATAATAATAATAATAATAATAATAATAATAATAATAATAATAATAATAATAATTGTTATTAATAATAAACCAAACTACAGAGCTGCTCTCTGTTTAGTAAGTAAGAGAGAGAGGAATTAGGTCGGGAGAAGGGAAAAAAAGAGATCGGGTTCTCACCTTGGTCTGGGCGGCTCCGGCGGGTGGCCGGCGACCGCGGGATGTGGCAGACGGAAGTCTTCGGCGGAGCAGGGCGAAGGGGTGCGCTCACCTGAGGAGCCCGGCGGGGGTCCACGCGGTCGGCGAAGCGCGGACATGAGAGAAGGAGGTGGCGGAGAAGCTAGGGTTCCGGCCAGTCTGGATCAGTGGCGGCGGGGCGAGGCGGTGCTGGCGGATGGAGGTGGCCTGGCGCAGATCTCTCCGGCAGGCAGGCGGACGAGATGTGGAGGAGGCGGCGCGTTGGCCGCGAGGGTTCAGGCGGTGGCTCCGGCGCTGTTGGTTCGTCGCGCCGGGGCGGTCGGCGACGAGCTACGGCGGAGACGCGGCGGATGAAATGGGAAGCGGCCGGGACTGGAGCGAGTGACGCGGCGGTCCAGATCCGACGATGATCGGTGCTGACCGCGCGGCGGAGATGAAGGAGTGGCGGCGGGAGTTCGAAGTGGGCGGCCAGTGGACATGCTGGAGGCTCGACGGCGGAGAGTTCGCCGCGGTGCTGCCGCGGTCGTCGTCGACTCGAGGAGGTAAGGGTCCTGTCCCCTTCCTTTTCTTTGTCTATGGGTGATGGTGGTGGGGCGTTTGAACTGGTGGTGTCGGTGACGGGTTGACGGAGATGGTGGTGGTGCGTTTGAACTGGTGGTGGTGTCGGTGACGGGTTGACGGAGATGATGACGTGGTGGTGTCGGTGGTGTTGGGGTCTGGGATTTGGTGGCGGGTACAGATGGAGATCGGAGAGTTGGCGGAAAGAACGGGGAGAACAGGGGGTGGCCCGATGGTGGTCGGAACGGTGTGTCGGGACATGTCCGACACGGAGAGCAAACTGTATTTGTACCAATAAAATATAGTGGATGGAAAAGGATCACGGACACGATGCACAATTTGGGTTGTGGGTGGAAAATTGCTGGAGGAGTACCTCTCCTTTTATAGGAGGTGGGAATTCCCAGTTGGATAGAGATTGGGATTTATTTAAATCCCAATTAGATAATTTCTCTATTAATTCAAATTGATTCAAAATCAAAGCAAATCCAATCTAAATATATTCTATACTTAATTTAAAATATTTTAAATAAAGTTAATAAAATCTTTTCCAATTTAAATTACCATATTTAATCAAATATTATCATTAACAAAATCCTAAATATTATTTTCATAATTTAATAAATATGGTAATAATTAATTTCGAAAATTATGATAAATACTTAAATATTAAATCATAAACTAGTTTTTATAAATAACAAAATTTATTAATAAACAAATTTCACCTTTCGCAAAACATTGAAAACATTTAAATTTTCAAATTACTACTTATTTTTAAATGACGAACAAATAACTCTTTATACAAAAGAAAATATTTATCACATTTATTTGAAAATGTACCTTCCTATTAAAATAAAATTTATAATAAATATATTTTTCTAAAATATGTAGCTCGACACATATTCGCACTTGTCGAGCAATACAAAATGCAAATCTCGCATGCTACGCAAAAATGCGAACTCGTATGCAACGTGTAAATACGAAGTATAAAAAAAGTTTTTTTAAAAAAACCGTAGTAGAAATTTAGGGGGTTTACACATGTAAAATTAATTGTGTTAGGCTATCTAAATAATTAAGCCAAATTAAAGTGGTCTATTTGAAAATTGGCTTAAGGGTATAATTGTCATGGAATTAATGTGTAGATACCGGAGATAATTCTAATTTGATGAGGGGCCAAATTAGAAATATCAAAACATATAAATATATGTATTCATTAGGGTTATGGTCCCCAACTTATACGGCCACCAAAAGAGAGGTTCTCTTTTTTCTCTTATGCATCCCCATCAACAGAAAGAGAGGGACAAAGGATTCGGGTTCTCTTTGTCATTAAGGGTCGTAGCAAGTTGGAAGATCGAACCCCATAAAAGGACGACCGCTTCAAGATCCATCAAGCCTAGCAATGGATTCAGGTACGCTTCCGCAATTTTTATTATGTTCTTCATCTCATGAATCGATATGGTACAATAATTTCTAACACAGGACACTGAATTTATAAAGATAGAACCCTCCGGACACTGAATTTGCAAATCCTGCAAAATCATTTGACTAGTATCCTATTTGCAATATCACTTGTAGCAATCGGAATTGGAAATCGCCCGGTGGCACAAGAGGCACCGGTTATTACTAGTATTTATAAATATATCTATGTCCGTATTATTATATATATCTATGTCCGTATTATGTCCGTATTATTACCAGTATTTACAAGTGGCCACGGTTGCTACGTCGGGATTAGGGTTAAGTTTTGGACAACCAGCGAAGAAAGTGAAGAACGATGGAACAATCTTTTTTTTTTTTTTTTTTTTTTTTTTTTTTTTTTTGCTTTTTTATAGGCACTCCACATTTTACTTCAGAACAGTCAATTACTTCAAGACAGCCTAGCTTGATACAATTTTTTACTCAGGACAGCCACAAGTTTTCTTTGGGACTGCCCAACTCTCAGTATACTTTAAGACTGTCATTCTTTTGACAGTCATATCGCCACTCTTTTCTGCGCTCTCCCGCCCGCCTCTCTCTATCGGACGCCCCCGTATGCCCCTGTGTGCCGGCGTGGCGCGTGGCCGACTAGGTTGAGGCCACCGGAGGACCCGGAGTGGCGCGCTTCAGGCCACCGGCCGGGGAGGCGCTGATTGTGGAGCTACTACTGGCCCGAGGGCCGTCGACGGAGAGGTCCGCGACGTCTTCGTGGGGGCCACTCCACTTCGCGGTGGCAGACAGCCACGCAAAGCCGATCTCGGACGAGCACATCGTGCTACACCTACCCGCGGCGGAGCAGCGACGCGACTGCCTCCCCATGCGGCTCTTCGGCAGCAGACGTGGACACGGTGCTCCACGTGGCGGCGGCCACGAGCAACAAGCAGCTAGTGAAGCTATTGATAAGACTGCCAACAAAGTTGGCAGTCCTAACCTAAAGTAGGATTATCCACAAAGTTGGCACTCCTACTTTATGTTAGGACTGCCAAATTTGTTGATAGTCCAAATCAAAACTCTCTGTTTGGACTAAGACTATCAACAAAGTTGGCAGTCCTAACATAAAGTAGGACTGTCAACATTGCTGTAGTCATGTTTTATGTAAAGATTGTCAACTTTGTTGTCAATCCAAATATGTGGGCTGCACTCAAGTAAAAATTTGGAGTGACAAACTTTTAAATAAAAAAATAAAATTGGACTACCCTTAAGTAAAACTTTAGGTGCCTCTAGAAATTGACTCTCTTTTTTTACTTTTCAATTAGCAAGTTCTTAGCTTTAAAATGGTTTTAAAAAATAGTTCATGTATCAATATTATGGACTAAATCAAAACAACCCTACTATTTGGCCCGCGAGCATGCCAGCCCACCACGTGGCACTTCTCAATTGGTAGGGCGCCGACATGGACCCCACATTAACAGGGGGAGGCCAAGGGAGAAGTGCCACGCAGACGGACGGACTAGCCCATGTGCGGACAAAATAGTTTTTTCCAAATCAAAATTTGTGGTTACGTGAGAGTTCCAAACATTTAAGATTTTTATTTCATACATCCTAGTAGAGTCCGAAAACTCTAACTGTTGTTTGTTTGTTACACATGACTATTACCTGAGCATAGCTAGTATAGTCTTTTGACTCCAGAAGAATAATATAAAATATAAATTCAATATTTAAGCACATAAACAAGTTTCTATCCCATTTTCATTTGTCATGCAATTGGATGTATAATATTAGTTTCTACCATTCCTTACGTTTTTCTTTCTGTTACACTTTTCATTTTCTCCCCTTTTTTACAGGACCCCTTAGGAGCCGTTTGGTACACAGAATACTAAATACCCAGAAATTCTATATTCCAAGAAATTTTATTCCAAGGCATCATATTCCCGAATATTCTTTATTACCACGTTTGGCACATAATATAATATTTCCGGGTATATATAATTTATTTCCGGGTATATATAATACATGCGTTTGGTACCATAAATAAATTCCTAGGAATATATTATTCCTCAAACTCACATGGAAAGATATTTAAATATAAAAAAATGTTATAGCGGTGACAATCTTTTTCGTATCTACCCAATAAAAAAATAAAAATATTGCAGGTAAAATTGTCAAAGTCTAATAAATTAAAACACATACTCAAAATATTTTCAAAGTACAACAGCTATTGTTCCAAAGGCCAATAAATATCTAATACTGGATGGTAGCAAACAAACAATCAAGTGCATCAGCTATTGTTCCAAAGGCCAAATAAATAGCAAACTAAAACTTAAAAAAGCAATATCCAACAAGGGCAAGAGCAACATATCCAAAATAACCTACAAGTAAATGCAGGAACCAAGGAGATTGTGCAATAAACAAAGGTACCAAGTAGGAAAGATTGAAGTTCCATTGTATGGCTTGTGCAGCTATAATTCACATATTAGTCTACAAATTCAGGTGGATACAAACCAAAACAACGTGAGACAATTCATACAAACAACAAATAAGTAGCATAAAGATCCACACATATAGCTAACCAACAAGAGGATATAAATGAACTACTCTCAATTATTACTACTAAGTAAACCCTGGAGGTAGAGCTTCCTCAATCCATAAGGCAATGTGAAGAAGTAATTGGCCCTAGCTGCATCCCTGCTCAATATCTCTCCAGCCCTTAGCATGTCGGCATCGCTAAACCCCTATACCTTGGATACTTCCTCAAATACATTGAGTCTTCTTGAACCCCACTCCGCTTCTATCTCAAAACATTTATCAATATTATCATGCAAAGTCACATAGGAAACAAACTAGAAGTCTAATTTCAGGTCTCGGACACACATATATCACCATATTGTCAAAATTTTACCAAATCTCAAAATTTCAGAACCCTAATCACCAATCACCAAGAGAATCTCAAAGAACAATTGATAAACCGTTCTATTTTTTAGGAAACCTAATCACCAAATCTCAAATCAAACCCTAATCACCAAATCCCTAAAATATTTTTCAAATTTTAACACAAAATATAATTTAGCAAGCAACCAAAACAACATCATTAAAAAAATTAACAGAAAATTGACCCCAAAAAAACCAAAAAATTCGAATAAATAGAAATCCATACCTATGAGATCCGAGCGAGAGAGGGAGGGAGAGATCCGAGCGAGAGAGAGAGAGCTCCGAGCGAGAGATCCGAGTGAGAAAGAGCTCCGAGAGAGAGAGAGATCCGAGCGGGACTCTCTCTCTCGAGAGAGAACGAAGAAGAAGAAGAAAATGTGTGAAGGAGAGAGAGAGAGACTATCGGGATTTTTAAAAAAAAAAATTAGTGGCAAAATGGTAAATAAGTTAATTTTTTGGTTGAGTTTATTCCCAGGTAAAAAAAATATAACCACCTATTTGCTAGGAAATAGGTTTCCCATATTTCATGGGTAAACAATTTACCCAGGCATTCTTAATTCCTAGGAATAAATTTGAATAAGACAAACCAAACATGGGAATTATTTTCCCATCCCAAATTTTCCCGGGCAAAATTTTTTTTTCCTGCGTACCAAACGGCCCCTTAGGGTGTAGTTTGGAAAACCAAGCTTCTGAGAACATGACACTGAATTTATAAAGATAGAACCCTCCAGACACTGAATTCGGAAATCCCGCAAAATCATTTGACTACTATCCTATTTACAATATCACTTGTAGCAATCGGAACTGGAGGCACCGGTTAGCGTTTGCCGTTACAAAATGACTCTAACTAGCCCATAGATGTTTCAAATTTAAGGCTACCCATCTGAATGACAAGAACTAAGGGATTGTCTATGGGCAGTAGGATTAGAAACATATCAATAAAAACCTAATCAGGATTAGCCTGACTTAGAAATGAATCTTCTTCAACATCATTTGAACCCATCCCTTTCATTTAAGAAAAACCAGCAAATGACCATTCATAATTTCATCAGATATAAAATAATGTGACATATTAAAGAATAATACGCAAGATTAATTAGGCATGAGATAGATCATTCAATTAGTAAAAGTCAGCATCATCACCATCATCATCCGAGCCTTCTCTTCTCAGAATGGGGCTGTTAAAACAGAGCTAATAGTGTATTAGCGAGAGTTCATAATGTATAAATTACAACACACATATTAATATTTTGCCAAATTATTTAATACCCTCCCATCTGGAACCGACGGAACCAAAAATGGATATATGCCAAAAAAAAAAATGCATACGTGACAAAATTACAGATACATTTTTTTTTTTTTTTTTTTTGAAAACACACGCACACACACAATTGGGGGGCTCGAACCTTGCCGGCCCCTCCGGATGTCCGCTCTAATACATGATAATCAAATATCACTCAGTAGCTACAGAGAGCTATATATCTACCAACATAAAATCTTGTCATATGATCAGTGGAAAGAATTAATTAAAATCGCAACTGTACATGATTACTGAAAATGAAATGAAATGCTTCCACATAGGACCGTTAAAATCGTTATCAAGACAGTCCCAACTGCTCTCCGAGCTGTACATAGAGCATCTCCTGCTCCTCAAAGGTCAGATTCTTTAATATCTGCACAAAATAATTTACAAAGTGAGCATGCTTTCTGCATGAGAGAGAAAAAAGTGCATTTCTTGTCAAAAATATATATGGAGAAACGGAGGAAACTAATTTTAGAAAACTACCTGGTCAAGGATAGTATCGATCGAGAGAAACTGAGATGCAATGAAGGATTGATGATAAATATATGCAAATGCTGCCATCACCATCTAAACACGCATTCAAGCACGAGAAACAAATCAGATACACAGGCTAGAAAAGTGCTAAAACACTACAACAACTTTTAGTTTGCCAAATGAAGTACTTCAAAACTGTCTTACTAACTCATCTCGGACCTTCTCGACCATATGGATTCGGCAAAACTTTACCCCAACAAGGTTCGCAATATCGGTATCGGAATTGGTATCGGACCATTGCTATGAGTATCGGGATCGGCGATATCGGTAGTATCAGCGGTTTCGGATCGAAGTATCGGATTTTTTAGTATCGGAAAGCAAATAATTATTAACATTTTAGAAAGTATATTTTATACATTTAGGCATAATTTTAAGTATTTTCGGTGTTACTTTTTAGCAGTTTTGAAATTGGATGAAATTGTAGTCACCATTGCCAATTGGTTTACATGTGATAGATAACTTTTCTTATTTTAGATACTTTTACAACCTTACTATGCTTTTACACCCTTGCTGATTTGTCTTTTTGTTCAATTTTCTTTGCCGAATTGACCGGAAAAGAGACCCCAATTGTCGGTATCGGTCGGTATCGGATATCGGTCGGTATCGGATTGGGACATGCCAAACGATATTGGTATCAACCGTATTGGATCGGGCCGATACTGCAAACTATGCCGCAAACTATATAGTAGATGAAAGTAATTTCTATATGTAGCTTTACATGGATCTAGGAGCCTCAGAAAGTATTATTTGTAAGTTGTTAGACGGCACTTGACCACACTACAGCCATCAATGAATTATTGTTGTTAGACCTGAACGTGTCTTTATAGTGTACCGGTTTACAGAGATAATCCATAACATTCCCAATCCCTTCCTATCCAACTTTAATGAAGATAAGGAGTCTGTTTCAATTTAAATCATCACCCATATGACCTATGATTGGAATAAAACTGCTATTTTTCAAGTTAGGCCCAACTTTACAACCTTGTCGCATTACAAGTACTAGTATATATGCATGTGCGTTGCACGTATTTTAATTGTCTTCTAATTAATTTTGTATGTATTTAAAAAGAGCAAAATATACTTAAATAATAAACTAATGCATTGGAATACCAAAAGACATATCTTGTAAATACCTACATACACCTTAGTATAATAGATTATTTTTTGTATTGAAACAAATATGTAAGGGTATTTTTGGAATAAAAAGTTTCACGGTGAAGCCAAACTTTTGGCATTATATAGTAGAATAGATAATTAAGTTAGGGAGGGAAAATGCATGCCCTACCTAACTTTGCCTATGATGTGATTTATTAATGTTCCTGCCAATGAGGGTCAAGTATTTATATGATTCCAACATAGGTAATTCACTGCCCGTCTCAAGCCCGGGTAAGGGGAGAGGGTTGTGTTAGTTATCAGACGACCAATGTAAAACACTCTCAGATTCATGAAATGAATCCTTGCATATGACACACGGGCTGTTACATAGGACATAACCCGTACCGTAACTGAATGGACATAAAAGATTCAAATACACGACCTCAAAAGTTACCAATAAAGGCTTTGTTGTTTTTATTGAAAATTCATATTGCTTATATATATATATATATATATATATATATATATATATATATATATAGTCCACATGTTTATACCTGGCAATCCATTCTATCTGTAAATCCACCATGCCCTGGAATACTGTCGCCAAAATCCTACAGGAATCAAAAAAAGAAGTGAGCTGTACCAACTATCACCAGATTTCACAGCTCGAATGGGATGAAAAAACAACCACCTTAATGTTAAACGCTCTCTTGAAGCCACCTGCAAAGAAACCTCGAAAATGGGCAATAATTGATGCAAATAAACCGATTGCTAAAGCATGCCACTGAACTGGCATGATTGACATCTCTTTCCATGGAAACTGCAAAAACTAGGAGATTAATTCCTACAAGTTCAATCTAGAAATACGAAGACATGTTTACAATCTCAAACATACATCAAAACACCTATCAAACAAATTGAGATGAGCAATAACAGGGGGACGCAGGAATTTAAGAGAGGGGGATCAACCTCAAATGTAAAAAAAAAAAAAAAAATCGCATACTAAAAAACATTATATATATATATATATATATATATATATATATATATATATATATAAAACACCCCTAGGCTAGTGGTAGTGGTGAGGCATGCGGCCCAAGTGGTGAAATCGTAATTTGTCTAACGTCCCGACTGAGAATCGATCTCCTGACCACTTGGGCCGCATGCCTCACCACTACCACTAGCCTAGGGGTGTTTTATATATATATATATATATATATATATATATATATAATAATAATAATAATAATAATAATAATAATAATAATAATAATAAAATGGAGAAGCGGACGACTGGAAAAAACGGCGGAAACCCTAAAAAGGGTTCCACAGCGGCTTCTACAGCGGAGGCGCGGCCCCCTGGCGGGCTGGCAGGCGGGTGCGATCCCCCCCCCCCCCCCCCCAGGTGGCCGGGCGGAGGGGTGGGAAGGTGGAGGGGGACCCGACTTCGAGCGGGGCCGGGGCGGACGCGCCCAGCAGCCTCCAGGCCGGCGCGACAATGCCCAGGGGGCTAGGCTTGGTCGATGGGACCCTGGCTGAGGGTGGCCCTCGACCAGGCAGCGACATGCCGATGACGGGCGGGGAGGAGCGGTTCGACACACCAGCGTGGAGTCCGGATCTGGGAGGGCTCCTGTTTCCCAACCTGGCCCCTCGGCGGGTCCTCAGGAGGTGATATCGGAAGGTGGGGGATGGACGACAGTCACGAGGTGACGTGGGGGTAGGGCTCCGGGAAGGGATGCTGGATCCCGACCAGATGCGAGGAGAGGTCTGCCCCACCAATCGATGGTGTGCAACATCCCTGTCAGGAGTATGGCGGGGTCGGGATCAGGGTCGAGAAAGCCTCATGTGGGCCATGGTGCACCCACGTGCCCCTCCCAGGAGGGTACGTCACTTAGGGGACCCCAGATGGGTTGGGGTGCTAGCAGTACGATGCAGGGGTGGAGACGCAAGACGACGACAACAGAAAAGGGTAAAGGTAGTATTATCGCCAAGGGAGGCCAGGGTTACGAACCTCCCCTTCAAGGTCCGCCTCTTGGACACCGGGATCTCCTTCGCGGCCAGTACGAAAACCTTGGGCTGATATTTGCTCGTCAGGAGGCACTAGCAACCCCTCGACAATGGAGTACGTTCCTCCGAAGAAGGTCGGAAATAGTTTGTGCACTTCGTTCCCGACGGATGAGATCGCAGAGGTTACCGCATTCTGGGAAAACACCATCGTCATATATGTGCTGGGGAACATGCCCTTCTATGGGCAGATCCGGGTGTATGCGGCGCGTGTTTGGCAACCTAAAGGTAGCATGGAGATTTTCGCCAGGGAGAATGGGTTCTACTATGTCAAGTTTGGCTTGGCAGAAGATGTCGCCAGAATCATCTATGAAGGTCCTTAGATGTTTGATAGAAGGCTGGTTATCATGAATGAGTGGACGCCATATATGAGATGTGAGAAGGACGCTCTCAACGCTATCCCCGTCTGGATTCGCTTTCCTGAGTTCCCAGTCAAGTACTGGAGCATCCCACTGCTTATGAGGCTAGCCAGCTTGGTGGGCACGCTGATTAAGGCTGATGATGCTACAACCTCTAGGTCGAGACTGATGTATGCCCAGATCTTCGTTGAGATCAGGACGGGTGGAGTGTCACGCCCCGATCCCGCAGAGTCCTTTCGTCCTCGCTTCGGACTCTTTTGGGACCGATCGTCCTCGCTAAGGCGTGATGCCGTGCAAGCCTAAGTTGCGCTTGCACAAGGCCAAGACCTGAAGCAAGACAAGATTGACAATACGCAGCGGAACATATCGCAGATAATTGAAGCAGCAGCGGACATATTTTCAGAATACATGCATTGAACACAATGGTAACAAGAAACAATTCTCTTTATTGATCTCATTTGAACAGATTACAAGCTCTCGATTCTCTCTGATACAATGTTATATTCTCTCAGAACTTTACAGATTACAATGATCCCGTTCCCATACATTACGTCCCTTTATATACAAAACCAACTCTTGCAACAGATGTCATCTCTTGGGCATCTCTTCTGATTTCTGGCTCCTGAGGATGAGGCTCGGGCTATCGCTTCGGATTATCCTTTTCGATGCATAGTGTACCTGCATGCAGACTGATGGTGGGTCAGTATATCAGCATACTGGTGAATTGTGAACAAAGAGCTACATTTGTCTGAAACGATCATTGTTCATTTAGTGAGAAAACGTTTCTTGTGATGTGATCTTGCTACTTTTACCTATGTACATTTCATGCATATAGAGTCTGTTTACATGTCTTTTTGAAAACACATCTTTGAAAAGCCAACATTTATTTCATTTCATATCAAGCATACAATGGACTATTCAATTCAAGCACTATGACTATTCATATCTGTGGAGTGCGCAGCGTATTTCATGAGCATATTCATTTCTTTATTCAAGCAACTCTTAGGGACAATATTAAGCATGGTATCATATCTTTTCTTTAGTATGAACATAGCACTTTTTTGTAACAGATTAATCTCTGCAAGTAATTCATATAGGAAAACTTAAGCAACACCCATGTATCACTTTTCAGTGATTCTTGCCATAGCCGACCGTCCATTCCTGCACAAAACAAGGATTAGCATAAACATGATAAAACCAACATTTTTCTATATGATCTAAACTCTTGAGGCACATTCGATCTTTTGGCAATTATTCATTTAAGTCCGTCAGATAACAGAGTCGAGCTTCCAGATAACAGAGCCGAAGCCCCTAGATGACAGAGTCGAGCTTCCAGATAATAGAGCCGAAGCCCCCAGATAACAGAGTCGAGCTTCTAGATAATAGAGCCGAAGCCCCCAGATAACAGAGTCGAGCTTCCAGATAATAGAGCCGAAGCCCCCAGATAACATACCGGCACCCATTATCACATGGGGCTCTTAGTGATTCGTTTCTTTTCTTTGATTCAGAGCCGAAGCTCCCAGATGTTTTATCTTTCTTTTTAGCAAGGCAACAGTTGTTTGATTAAGGCACATCTTTACTTTAGCATGCATAACAAGGAGTCATATTCGGGACAATATTTATCATTAGCATGGCAGGCATCATAGCGTTCCTTATTTGCAGGCAAGCAGTTCTACTTCTTATTCATGCAGATCATCTAGTTTCTTGTATTAGCAAGGCAACAAGTCTTCTTATTAGCATGCAGATTAATTCTTTTCTTGTTCTTCGCATGGCAACATGTGAAATATCTTATAAGCATACATACAGGTTACCGTCTTGTTATTAGCATGACAAGGTTCTCTTTATCAAGGCAACATTCATTTCTTAGCGAGGCAACATGTGAATTCTCTTAAAGTATATTCAATGATTCACCATCTTGTTATTAACAATAGTATTCAATCAAAAACTCAGATTCTTATGGCGTAAGTGAATCAGCAAATGAGACTTCGTCCACTCACCCAGATCAATCGTCTTCTGTTGCAGAGCCAGTAATCCGATCTTTCTGTCTATCTAGTGCCTTCGCGGAGCGGGGCACTACATGAAGAGCTTCCCAGACTGCTGGAGTATGAAATTCCGTCGAGGGAGGTTCTCACACAATCTATAGAGTACGAATGGGTTCCCCCAATGTGTTCTGATTGTGCCTGCTTTGGACATCCCACTAGTGCCTGCCCGGCAGGTAGGCATAAGGCTGCGTCTCCCCTGGCGACAGATCTGGTTCCGGACTCACCCCGGGAGTCGGTGAGTATCAGGGAGGAAGTACCTGTAGAGGATGACAGAATAGAGGAAGATTGGCAAATGGTCGAAGCCGAAGCTGAAGCCAGGCAGCCGCCTAGGCGCTAAGCGGCCCGAGGAGGCCCTAGGCGGCCTATTGGGGTATAAAATTTCAAGAAAAAAAATCAGGAAAAAAATTCAAATTTGAAAAAAAAATAGACTTGAAAATTTAGCGTTAGGGTTGCTGCTACTAGACTTGAAAAAAATTCAAATTTGAAAAAAATTAGATTTGAAAAAAATTAGACTTAGAAAATTTAGGGTTAGGGTTATGAAATTTTTGAAATAAAAAAATTTACCTGATGATGCTGGTGGTGGCGGCGGAGGCTGGCCGCCGGCTGCTAGTGGTTGTGGTGGTGGTTACTATGAGAGATGGGGAGAGGGAGAGATGGGGAGAGTTATTGTTGCTGCTGCTTTCTCTCTCCTCTCTCCTCTTTTATAAAAAAAATTGAAGAACAAAATCCTAAAGTGGACGAACGTGGGATTCGAACCCACATCCATACCAAAACACATTGACTTATACTCATCCTGCTAGCCACAAGAGAATATTAACTTCTATATTAATATGTAACATATAAACTATGTATAGTTATATGACTATACATATTAAAAAAAAATTAGTTGGGCGCCTAGGCGGCCAAGGCGCTAGGCGGCCTAGGCGGCCCTCCGGCACACAGATTCCGCCTAGCTAAATTTATAACATTAGCTGCGGCGCTGTGAGTGGTTTGCTTCCGTAGAGTCGAGTGCATAATTGCTTCCGCATAGCTGAACGTCCAGTTGCTTCCGCGACAATGCTGACTCTGCGGCAGTGTATGACGACGCTTTCCGTGCCGGTGCATTCGTCCTGCTTCTTCCACGCTGCTAAGTGATGTCGGTTTCGCGCCGCTGCTGCTAACCAACTGAGCGGTTCTCAATGACCAATGTCCTTAGTGGTATGTCAGGTGTAGCACCCACGTTGTTGGTGGTTGCTAACCATCATAAGCCATCATGGCCTACTTTTTCGTGAAAAATAAGGATAATGTGGGTTGTTCTCTCTACTATTAGCCTGTAAAGTAGCTCCACAGAAGGCTGTCAATATGCTATTAGCAGTTATAGAGGCGTTCCCTCTGTAAATAGTCCATGGCGGGACTCAAATTGGGTATTTTTCAATTTTCAAGAATTCCACTCCACACGTACGAGGAGACCCTCAAGGGCATTTTTTGAGCGATTGCAGTTTGGCTCTGAAATAAGAGATCGAATCCGAACAACCCCGATCTCCCTCAAGCTACGTAGGCTTATGAGCTTCCCTATAAAAGCCACCGCAACAAAAGACTGTTCGTTGCCCACTCCACGGTAAGCCCACTATTTCTTTCAGAACCTTTTGATTTGAGTCCATAATAACAGGCATGTTTCATTTCGTGAGGGGGACGGTATATCAACAAGCCTAATTAATATAAGTACCACGCCCGATGGTTTGAGCTTATTGCTTGCCAAAGATCCTACTTCTACAATTGGTAGGTCACCGGGTTATTCAAATAAGTCGTGTTGTGCTTGGATTTTGATTCATATGAGGTGCGGGCAGACGGATAAGGCGCCCGAAGGAAGGTCCCATGTCGTTCTTTTCCTTCTTTCTTCGAAGGTCGAGGGCTCCTTCCCCTTCTTCAAACTCCGATTCGTATTTTTCATATAAAAATCTCTGATCAACGATAGAACAAGATCCATCCTGGCTCGACCTCACTCCGCTCGCCTTCTTTTCCGACTAGGAAGCGGATGAGGAATCTAACTCGGCATCAAGCTTTCGACGTCTTGGAGTTCTAAAGCATCTGAGAAGAACCCATCGCCTTCGAGAAGAATCGTCCTCTTGAATTTGGATCGTCAACAGACCAAACTTCCGTCACTGCACTTCTCCACAACTCTATAAATTGTTGTAGATTTAGCTTTGCAAGCCCCAGTGAAAGAGTTATAACAGTTTTCTACATCAATTTCGTTACAAGTTTTCCTTCACGCATTTTATTGGAAAAGAAATGGAGACTCTGCTGGGGAGCTCCTTCTCCACCGACAAGAAGCAAAATAAGTTTCATAAACCAAAAGTTCATTTCAATATTCCTCTATTTCTTTCTCTCTCTCTCCCCTTGTGTGTTTGCATGCGGGTCTATTTGTGAGTACCCGGACGCGTGCATATGCACAGCCTATGTACAAGTATCTATCATACACAACCCTACTATAATATACAAGCTAATGGAACATGAAGAAGTGTGCTGCCTTGACCTTCTTTGAACCTGGCCAGAGAACACAGATCAGAAGAAGTCTAAGATTACCATGCAAATATAGATTTAGATCCATGGCCTTTTGGCTCCGAAATGAAAAAAAGCACACCTTTGAAGGCATTATTGCTGCAATCAGGACCTGCTTAGCATGATCGAGAACATGAGACAAGAATATTTGGAGCAAGGTTCGCAGTATCGGTATCGGACCATTACTATGAGTATCGGTATCGACGATATCGGTAGTATCGGCGGTTTCGGATCGGAGTATCGAATTTTTTGGTATCGAAAAACAAATAATTATTAATAAAGTATTAACATTTAAAAATATATTTTATACATTTAGGCATAATTTTAAGTATTTCCAATGTTATTTCTTATTGTTACGAAATTAAATGAAATAGTAGTCACCCTTACCGATTGGTTTACATGCAATAGATCAATTTTCTTCTTTTATAAGCATTTACAACCTTATTATGCTTCAAACCCTCGTTGATTTGTCTTTTTCGTTCAATTCTCTTTGCCAAAATGATCGAAAACGAGACCTGCAATGCCGATATAGGTCAGTATCGGGTATCGGTCGGTATCGGATCGGGACATGCCAAACCATATCGGTATCGGCTGTATCGGATCGATATCGGCCGATACTGTATAGACAGGTAGAGAATAGAGGAGTACCCCATGAGAAGAATGTATACTTCATAGTGTGCTTGGAAATCAGAACTTAGCTTGAAACTGGCGACAACCAGGAAGCTTCCTATTTTGTATTGATTCCTGTGGCCTTCTCACTACATCATCTTGTTATACTAACTAATAGAAGAGATATGATACTGAACTTTGGAAAACTCGACCCCGATAGATACTTTTCAGTATCAAAATTTATGGAGCTTTAAAAAGCTGTCCCATGGAATCCATGGATACTTCTATGTCGTCTTGTGTTCGTGTTGACTGACATACAACATTACTTGACAAAGAATGTCGTCTATGATTCCTTCAATCAATTGCGTCCAACACAAACCACGGTGAACTTGCTCACGGCCACGGCCACACCTAAAGCGCATGCACCGTGCCCAGTACGTGTCCGACACGGACACGAGCAGTTGCTTTCGAGTGCTGTGCTTCTTAGTATCTAGTTCCAGCTTGTGTGCTCTGTGTAGCAACCACGGACGCAACGAAATACAGTGTCATGTATATCGCGCCGTGTCGGACACGTACGGACACTCCAAAATAAAATAGGAGCCCCAATAAAAAAATTTTAGGTCCCGTGTCCGCGCTGCCGCCAAATTGTTCCGTGTCGCGCTTCCGTGAACCAAATCATAGCTCCAGTTAAGAATTGCAAAATCAAAACTCTATAAATTTGCATAGATCACACACAAAATTGACAAAAAAAAAGAAGTAATTGATGTTCATGAAAGAAGAAGAAGGAAAACTTACTAAAAAAAACCCTCTAAAAAATGAAATTTAGATCGGAGTCGATCCAGAGATAGCCGGCCCTAAGGAAGAGGGGCGTGCAGACCGACGAACCGGGTCAGGCACGGATCCGAAAACCCGTAAAGTACAACTCCGTCAATTCCGACGGCGTCAGTCAACTGACGGTCACTTAATCCTGCTCATCCAGAAGGTTCCCGTCACCGCACGCGAAAGCGGTGCTCCTCCTATTATTTGAGTCCGTTCCGTAGACGGCACTACCGCCTCTTAAGAATAGACAATTCCACGTGGCGGAATATGGTTGGCAGGTGACCACACCGGGTGGTTATTGTATACGTCCAAGTCTGCTATAAATAGAGGCCCCCTTGCTAATTTGTTTCGTCATTATATCGAAAGTTTGGGCGAGAGAAAGCGAATCAATTTCTACGAGGTTAGCTACTTCTCTAAATCTTCTACTTTAATTAATTTATGTCTTTTTTGGTTCTTAAATTGAATTCATATTAATGTGATGATTTGTTGACGTTAAGCAAACCCTAATCTTTGATTGGTATTTATTTGATGAACACCAAACAAACCCTAAACTTGAATTAGTACATGAAAAGTTTGATCTGATTTTGGGAAACCCTAAATTTTGGGTTACTACTTATATTTGATTTCTTATAGATGTACGCATTTCGATCTAGTGTAGTAAATTGTTAAATACCAACCCTAATCTTGAGTTATACCTGAATGATGACAAATTCCTAATCTTGAAGGAATAGTACTTTGATCTTGAATTGGAACTGATTCGATCACACAAGACCCTAATTTTGGTAAGTACTAGATCTGATTTGTTGTGAAGGGACAGACTCCAAATTTTGGGTTATTACTAGAGCTTTATTTGTTAGAGAAGCACAAACCCTAATTTTGATCTAGTCTAATTATTTGTTAAATGCCGATTCTAATCTTGAATTTGTATCTGAATGGTGATCGAATCGGTACCAAAGATGACCAAACCCAAATTATATTGATATTACTTAAAATCTGATTTGTCATGAAGGGGCAAGCCCTAGATTTTGGATTACTACTTGTATTTGATTTGTTAGAGTTGCACTAATCCTAATTTTGATTTAGTCTAGTAATTTGTTAAAAGCCAACCATAGTCTTGAAGTTGTACTTGAATGATGACAAATTCCTAATCTTGAAAGATTAGTACTTTGATCTTAAATGGTGTACTGATTTTGATCACACCAAACTCTAATCTGAATTAGTATTTGAAAGATGACAACTCTGATCTGATTTTTATTTTGGTTAGTATTATATCTGATTTGTTTAAATTTAGTCAAAGATGGTGTCGATCTGACTAATTAGGGTAGGGTAGCCAAACCCTGAACTTCTGATTTGTACTTGTATTTCATTTGTTAGAGATGTACAAACCCTAGTATTGACCTGAATTGGTACTTGAAAGTTGACAAATTTCTTGTCTAAAGATAGCAATATCCTAAAATAAATTGTGATAAGTTTGTTCAAATATGACAACCCTATTTAGTTTGTAATCAAATCCGACCACTTAGGGATTGCCAAACCCTGATGTTGAATTAGTAGTTAGTATTCGACCATCTTAGGTAAAGATGAGGCAACTTTGTCTTTTGATTAGTACTTGTACTTGATTTGTTAGGTATGCGTAAGCCAAATCCTGAGATGATTTGGTGAAGAAGGCCAATCCCTAATTCTCAATCATTAGTTGATTTGCTAAATATCCTAATTTAACTTGCCTCTCTCTAATGTTATATATAATCAAGTTTGTTTTATGGTTAATATTTTCGTTCAATTTCCGTGAGTTTTAGATTGTTCGTCTTTATTGGCAAAGCATAAGGTTTTAGTCTTCTAGTTGTTTGCATCGTTTGTTGAATTTGGCCTTTGATCCAGAACTGCTATACATGTTCTTATGCTCAGGGCCGGCCCTGGCCCAGGACGGCCAGGGCGACCGCCCAGTGTCTACGGATCATGAGGGACCCAAAAATTAGTTTAAAAATAAACATGTTAATAATTTTCTATCTTAAAATAGAACTAGTATACACCATGCCTCTCTTAGACACGAAGTACACAAAGTAATTGTGGTGTAGTGGTTATTACACTAGACTCCTATCTTAAAGGTTCTAAGTTCAATTCTTGGTTGTGTGTGTGTGTGTGTGTGTGTATATATATATATATATATATATATATTACATTATGTATGGGTCCTTATTTTGAAAGTTTGTCCTGGGCCCCCATGAGCTCAGGGCCGGCCCTGCTTATGCTGACAATTATTCTAATATTTGGGCCTTCCTGTACAGAATGCAGATCTTTGTAAAGACCCTCACTGGCAAGACCATCACCCTTGAGGTGGAAAGCTCTGACACCATTGACAATGTTAAGGCCAAGATCCAGGACAAGGAAGGGATCCCTCCTGATCAGCAGCGTCTTATCTTTGCTGGCAAGCAGCTTGAGGATGGCCGCACCCTCGCAGACTACAATATCCAGAAGGAGTCCACCCTTCACCTTGTCCTCCGTCTCCGCGGTGGCATGCAGATTTTTGTCAAGACCCTCACGGGCAAGACCATAACCCTTGAAGTCGAGTCCTCCGACACCATTGACAATGTCAAGGCCAAGATCCAGGACAAGGAAGGTATCCCACCTGACCAGCAAAGGCTCATCTTCGCTGGGAAGCAGCTCGAGGATGGTCGCACACTTGCCGACTACAACATCCAGAAGGAGTCAACCCTCCACCTAGTCCTCCGTCTCCGTGGTGGAATGCAGATTTTTGTCAAGACCCTCACTGGCAAGACCATCACCCTCGAGGTCGAGTCCTCTGATACTATTGATAACGTGAAGGCCAAGATTCAAGACAAGGAGGGGATCCCTCCTGACCAGCAAAGGCTCATCTTTGCTGGCAAGCAACTCGAGGATGGCCGAACCCTTGCAGACTACAACATCCAGAAGGAGTCAACCCTCCATCTTGTTCTCAGGCTCCGTGGTGGGATGCAGATCTTTGTCAAGACCCTTACCGGCAAGACCATCACCCTAGAGGTCGAGAGCTCTGACACCATCGACAATGTTAAGGCAAAGATTCAGGACAAGGAGGGAATTCCTCCGGACCAGCAGAGGCTGATCTTTGCAGGGAAGCAGTTGGAGGATGGCCGGACTTTGGCCGATTATAACATCCAGAAGGAATCTACTCTGCACCTCGTCCTCCGGCTGAGGGGTGGTATGCAGATTTTTGTGAAGACTCTGACAGGGAAGACGATTACTTTGGAGGTGGAGAGCTCGGACACGATTGATAATGTGAAGGCGAAGATTCAGGATAAGGAGGGGATACCGCCTGATCAGCAGAGGCTGATCTTTGCTGGAAAGCAGCTGGAGGATGGGAGGACCCTTGCTGACTACAACATTCAGAAGGAATCTACCCTCCACCTCGTTCTTCGTCTCCGTGGTGGTGAGATGTAAGATGATGCCTGGTAGTGTTTGCAGGTTCTAATAAGTTCCTATGGTGAACTCTATGGTTTCTGGTTTCGTGTTGGAAAATTCGGCCCAGCTTGCTTGCGGGTTGTAGCAACTATTTTACTGTCTTTTTTTTTTAAAACATTTTTATTTGAACTCAGTTGGCTTGGATCATGTGTGTGTATATTCCATCTATCTGGTGGTTATATTAGTTGCTTCATTGTTCTTATTGATTGTCGGTGTCTGTCAGGGTGTGCTTGTAGTTTTATGAACAACATTGGGAAGTACAGTTAGTGTGTGCTTGTTATATTCTAGTGAGCTCTAGGTATAAAAAAAAATTCCTTTGTATTTCGTGAGAACACCCAAACCCATCCCGATAGCTCCAGAGTATCTTGCAATCCCCTCTCTCCATATTTTGAGTTGAGATTCCACGAGGCTTTGGACGGCTCCAGAGTATCTTGCAATCCCCTCTCTCCATATTTTGAGATTCCACAAGGCTTTGGACAGCTCCAGAGTCTGTAGCGGACTCCAAATTTCATGTCCGCCGTACTCATGAACGGTGAGTTGAATGTCAATTTCTCAGCTACTAATTCTAGGTCAATTGCTTGCAAATTGAACTTGTGTACCCGTTGCTACAAATTGCAATTTCATTCAAGGCCAACCGTCTCTGATAAGCGTATTTAAGAAAAGTTTTTCTATAGGATACACTGATTCTGCAATACCGAAACACCCCCAACGAGTCCAATATACTGTATGGATACAGAATAGCCTAACCAGTGGCAGTAGTAGTCCCCTTGACAGTCGGGCAATAGTTACCTTGAACATGATACAACACCATACGTCATATAATCATCATCATTGGACTTACTTATCAGTACAAAGGGAGTAGGTTGAGGTGGTTTGACAATTCCATTTGCGGTATGCTTTAAATTTTTTATTGAAAAGATATTAGTTATTTGTTCAAATTTGACTTCGATAATTTTCTCGTACAACAAAAAACAACAACTTTAGAATAGAATAAAATTCAAATTTATTACTTTATCTTATTCAATAAGATATACATTTGGATTTTTCTTTACAATGATGAGAAATAAAAAACATGTAAATAAATCATAAAATAGATTTACAAACAACTTGGAACATAAAAAGATAACAAAAGGAGTGGTGACTAATTAAGCAATGAAGAAACATCGATGGTATCAGACTACAAAATGAAATTTTAGGATTAATTGTAACTTGATACCCTTAACTATTTCAGTTTTTCAACTTGATATTCTAAACTTTTTTACTCGTTTTTCCAACCGCCACACCCCACTGCTCCGAAAAGCTCCACACCTCTCCCCTTTTCCGAGAATCCCTAGCCGTGAATCAAACGAGGCTTTACTGTATTGTAGGCAAAATATATTTGTCCTATAGTTTACAAAATGTACCTAACCAAGTGTCGTGTCTTCGTTCGTTGCCAGCAGATGGCATTGTAGCTTGTGCGATCACATAACTTCTGACTCCTAATCTCCCTCTACATAAGCAAGAGGGAGCCGTGTTCATTTCTTTTATGCATGGAGCTTAAAACAGAGAAAGATGTACTACCGTGGCAAGATGTTTGATTAATATAACTTCGAATAATGAGTTCCTCTATGGTAGTTTATCTTGTTGATTCTCATGTTTGAGAATCCAAATTCGTTAGCTTGGATCGTTGGTTCTGAGCGATTGATATTTTCTTATTGTGTCGTCAGCTTGTATCGCACTTGTAAAATTGTACATCATTAACATAGTGGTGACAGAGTCGCTATTAGTGATGGCGACTGTCACGACCCGCACCCGGAGTAAGGGCACGAGTACGTGACAGCGTCCCAGCCTACGCCGCAGAAACGGCATAGAACGCTGTCTAGGTCTAGTATCTAACAGCAGTTATAATATCAAAACATGTCGAGAATGGTCAACTCCGAATGGAGGACAAAAAATGACAATATAATATACTCAATCACAAACTCTAAGAAAGATAGATGATACCGAAAGATAAACACAACAAGATATGAAATATCATCCAGAAGATCCAACACAGAAATAATACAAGTCTAGAGTCAACAATCTCTAATACAAATACTAAAATAATAATAAGGCAAAATGTAATCTGGAGACAAAGTCCAGTACCAAACTAAACCAGCTAAGCTACTCTAAAGCTCCATCGGCTGGAGCTAACCCTTGCTGAACTAGGGTCTCCAAGTCTAGGCCAACTATGTCATGAGGACCTTAGTAGGTAGGACACTCGTCCTCGTCATAATCTGTAAAATTTTGTCAACATATCCAGTCAGGATGGAACGAGCACAAATCTCAAATAACAGTTCTAGTTAGACGATATTAAAAATGTAGCAGTAAATAGAGAGAATATACAAGGTAAAATAATGTATACATGAATCATGGTAAGGCATATCAAGACTGTAACTGAATGTAAGAAAAAGAAAACAGTATATATCATGTACAAAAATCTGTAACTATATCTATGTGAGTTTAGTATTAGTTTCAACATGTGATCGACTTGGGTTGCACAGGAGAAAAGGGCCTGGCTAGTCATACGTGAAGTGTATGGCTAACACTCTCAGGGAACAGGAATCACAGGAGAAAAAATAATCACATATCTACGTTAAGTACCCCCATCCCCGACCAATAAAGTGGATCCAGTAATGACATGTCATGGCACATGATTCTCCAAGGAGGTAGCGAGCCTTCACAAGAATCATGTCTATACAATGCACAAGGAACAAGGAAAGACTTGTACATGATATACCAAGAAATACAAGAAATAACATCTCATGACGGAATCCAGACAAATACCAATCCGTGTGAACAATGTATAAAGAGAACAAGGATATCTACACTAAATATAAGAAACATAGACGATATCATAAAATAGAAATATTATCAGAGAATGTACTCGCCTAAGATCCGATAGAAATATGTCAACTGTGTAATCTGGCTTAGAGTGAAATCACAGACCTAAAGATGAGATATCATGAGTTAATTAGGGTTTAACAGTGTATGGCATAATTTCTAGTATATGTTATACAATCTAGGTCAAACTCAGTCATACTAAGTCACACCAAGCCAAACTAAGTCACACTAGGTCAATCTAAGTCAATCTAAGTCAAACAAGGTCAAAATAAGTCAATCTAAGTCAAACAAGGTCAAACTAAGTCAATCTAAGTCATACTAAATCACACTAAGCCAAACTAGGTCAAGGCAAGTCAAACAAAGTCTAACTAGGTCGATTTAAGTCAAAGGTTAACTTACAGTTGACTTTTGGTCAACTGGTCAACTCTGGTCAACCCTTGGTCAACTCTAGGTCAAACTTGACTAACGTTGACTAACAGTTGACTTTGGGTCAACTAGTCAACTTCGGTCAAGTTCTAGTCATTTCTAGGCTACAGTTGACTTCCGGTTAACTTTTGGTCAAAATAGTCAACTGTGGTCAACCGAGGTCAAAACTAGTCTAAGTCCACTATTCCTAACCATTACCAACTATAATATCCTAAATATAACTATATCTTAAAGTTGTAAACTCATATGTTAGGAAATAGGCATTACCTTAAATTATCCTTTCTTACCTTTCCAAGGTAATCTCATTACCTTAGCCTCCAACCCATACTCTACTCATCCTCCAATACTCCACTAAGGTGTTCTAACACTCTACCCTCGTATCTCGATACCACACCATGGTATCTTGACACTCAAACTTGGTATTTTGAAGTATCTCGATACCTTACCCTTAGGGTAAAACCCATTTACCTTGTGATACCATCTTGGTATCACAAGATACCACTCGATTCTAACCCTCACTCTAGTCCATGACCAATCTATATCTCTATCTCTAATCCTAACTCAAATCCAAGTATCATATCTATGTATCTTACCCTCTAATGTGAATACCTTAACATAGTATTACCTTAACATGTTACTTACTAACATGTGACTTAGATTATTTTCCACCACTCTAACTACTAGTTTTCTAACCAACCTACACCACTCTAACACAAATTAGGGGGTTACATAGTAGAACATATGGTGGATATAGGGGGGTATACTTGGTGGTTTATTGGGGGATGTATAGGGGGTGAATGGGGCTCCAAACAAGCACCCATGCTGCTGAAAACTGCTGCTGCTGTGGCTGTTGTTGCTGCCTTGGGGCAGCAGCTTGCTGCTGTTGTAGCAGCTGTCCCCCCCCCTTTTCTCCCCTCTACACACCTCTATCTATCTCCCTTACTAATCTATATATATATCTACCTAAACATATATATATATATATATATATATATATATATATATATATATATATATATATATATATATATATATATATATATCAAAACCTATAATAAATCTATCACAAAGTACATATATATATCATCCCCTCTCAACATACAACTCACACACACACACACACACACACACACACACACACACACACACACACACACACACACACACACATATGTATACATCTCTCCACACACTACCACAAGAATAACACCACCCTCTCAACATTCTCCTCTCTAAACACCAACACATAACCACACAACCACAAACACTACCACATATATATACACACATACACATATACTCCTAAACGACCCAAAACCTTATCCGAATACCCAATTCTTGCAATTCTACCCTCTAGGGCCTAGACATGTGCCCCACACAAGCAATCTAACTCGCACACGCGAACGAAAACGAGAAACGAGACCCGAATGGCCAAATGGCCATTCTGGCGACTCCGGGGTGTCCGATTCGCGGTACCGCGTGATACGGACATCAAACCTATCCGGTTTCGACCCAAACTCTACCCACATGTTCTAAATAATAATTAGAACCTATTCTAAGTACTAACTTGCCGATTCTAGTGTCGGTACAAAAAGTCACCCGTGTGTTCGAACCCGAAAACCCCGAAGAAGCCTATTTTTATAATTTCTCGCGAACGACCCCATGTATCCAAATATGGACACGTACCTAGCCTCATCTCACCCAAACTAACCCAATTAAGTCTAATTAGGCTAGGGCGACACCCAAACAGGTCAATTTTGGGTTTTTCCCAAAATTGGCACTAAACCTAGGTCAAAAGTCCCAAATTGAGTCCAATGGGTTCCAAACCACTTCTAACGGATTATCCTACACCTAGGGCATCCTCTAATATACAAATGACACTAATTAGGAGCAATTACAAGAGTTAGAGTTAGGGTTTACCTCTTGGGAGTTGGAATCCCAAGGAAAAGTCCCAAAATTGGTTCTTTTTGGGTCAAGAGTCAAATCTATGCTTCCAACCCCTCTATGCTATGTTCTACCTAGATAAAATCCACACATGAGAGATGAACAAGGGTTAGCACCAAGATTAGAGAGAGATCTAGAGAAAATGGAAGAGATTTGACTTACTTTGGGCTTGAAATCAAAGGATTTTGGCTTGGTTTGGGAAGGAACTCTCAAAGGAGAAGAAGAAGAGCAAGATGTAAAGAAAATAAAGTGGAGAGGGAGTCTCCTTACTGCCGGCCAGATTTGAGGGGTTTGGGGGCATTTGGCAAATGTCCAAAATGCCCTCCAAGGAGTCAATTTTGTCTTATGTGGAAGTTTGGGGCTAAAAGGGTCAAATTTAAATAACCAAATGGACCAATTAAGTCATGTGGGATTAGTCTAAATACACCATACTAATTAGTGGAATTTATGGACCATGTCTAGCTAAACTCTGGGTCCCAACTAGAGTCTAAGCTACCCGGGTCACTAACACAAGTCGAAATGAAACGAAACTTAAATCCGACTAAACAAATCCCGAAAATACAATATTAAAATATAAAAATTCTCAAAATATTAAAAAATAAAAAATGACCAAAATTATAATACCTTAATTTAAATATTATTAAAATAATCTAAAATTCACCAATTAATCAAAATCCTAAATAATTCAAAAATTACAAAATGACCAAAATACCCTTAGACTAAAAAGTGGTAATTAGCTAATCTAGTCACATGGGTTAGGCCTCCATAGTCATGGTTAGTCTCTAGGCTAAGCAGCTCTAAGGTTACACTAGCCAAAGAACAAAATCACAAAACACTAATTTAATGATATTAAAATAATCAAAATTACTAATAAATCAATAACATGATTTAAACCTATTACTAAAGAATCAATTTTACAAAAGTTTAAAATTATTCTTATTTTTGAAAACAGGCAGTTACAGCGACGCACGCGAGTGTCGGTTCCTACATGATATACACAACTGTCGTCTAAACGTTGAACGTTGCTAATTTTCGTTGCTATTAAACCAAAGAGATGTACGACGAATCAGCAACGTTGCTTATAGCTAATAAGAGCGTCGCCCAGGCCTATAGTTTTTAGAGTACTGGGTCCCAAAGCATGGTCATAAAGAGGCACGACGTGTCAAAACCACCCTCTCCAATCCGCAGGCGACACATGGTCGCATGCCAATTGTGCCCCTGTATTCATAAGTAATGATCACCTCATGCATTCTCCTTTGAATGATCACCACATGCATTGAGTAACAAATTCTGCAACACTGCTACTGCTTCTTGATATCAAGCTGCAGACTCGCCAACAACCTAATTTTAACACCAACCAACATGCAATTTTGACATGGGTTATTCCAACATTCCTCATTTTTCTCATCACATAAAAAGAAAAGAAAAGAAAAGAAAAGAAAACTACTAGTAACAAAAGTACGTAGAGAGGCTGAGGCTGGCCATGATCAATAGTTGGTGATAGTCCCCGGGAAGAGGTCGATAATGTCGCCCTGCTTGACGCCGTACGAAGCGAAGGTGAGATCGTCGAGGACGAAGAAGTTTATGTTAGTGAATAATCTAGACTAGCTCCTAGTTTACCTGTTCTTTAGGAAGCTTCCTAGTCCTTGGCACATTTGTGTATAGAAGCATGGAATTTCAGAACCAGAAATCCTATGTGCCTAACACTACATGCGCCAGGAAGCTCAGATGAAGTACGTGGCACAGCAAACAGCAAAATCTTAGACATTAAAAGAAGATTTTTATTTCATATAAAAGTCTATTACATGTCTAAAAAAGGCTGTACAAAGGAGAACTTCTACAAAAAGAAAAGACCTTAAGTCTACAGCCAGGCGCAGCAACCACCATGCGCTCTCAAACGGACGCATCTCGCCATGTGCTCTCAAACAGGCGCATCTCTTCGGCGTCTCAGTTTGGCGCATCACTTCAGCGTCTCAGCCAGGTGCATCCCTTCAGCAGCTCAGTTATGTGCCGCCCTTCAGCGTCTCAGTCAGGCGCATCTCTTCGGCGTCTCAGTCAGGTGCATCTCTTCAAGAGCCTCAGTTATATGCATCATGAAGTCTCAGCATATGCTCCTTACCTCGACCCGATCAAATGCTTCGACTAATGAAGCAATTATTGAGCAGAACGAGGGTAGGCAATCAGCCCCCTAGCTGGAGGAAGAGCTCTCCAAAGCCCAAAGGAAGAGGAGAGCACCGCAATTGACCCGCGGCAAAAGGAGGATTTCAACACAACCAGAATGGACAACACCCACTCTGACAGAGGAAAGAGCCTTCAAAGCCGGGGCACCGCAATTTCGATCTGCGACTCTTCCAGCATAACGGAGACGAGGCTCGAGCATCCCGATCTTTGGATGCAACAGGCACCTTTCGCCTGCCTCAGAAGCTCTCGACTCCGACTTTTGGATATAACAGTCACCTTTAAGTGCATCAATGAAGACAATGCGTCGCATCTTCACCCTCGGAAATATCTCATCAATAGAATGTGCTCGAGCAAACAAATTCATTTCGGAAGGACGTAAGAAAACGAGAAGCAAACTCTCTCCTTGCCACTATTTATAGGTCGGGCAAATCAAACCCATGTGCCAAGTGGCGGGCTCTCCAAATCTCGTGCAATGAATTTGTATTAATGGTGATGAACTCGACGCTTCGAATTTGGCCAAGTCAAAAATGGCTATTTAAAGCACTCGAAGAACGTAACAGTCGGGCCAATAAAGACGTGTCATACAAACGGATGTGCCGGTCAGATCGCACATCATACTGACGTGCCCACCAGCACCGAGCGCCTTATAAGGATGCGCCCATGCGTCCCCATGCGCCTAGTGGAACGTAGATCAACGCGCCCACTCAACAGCCCATCACCCGTCAAAGAACATTAAATGCTGAAGTCTGACACAACAGTAGCCAGTCCCCGAGGACTGAACAGTTGACAGCTTTTTCAGAAGACGAAGCGTTACTGACGTCAGCATCATCATTACTTTCCTTCGGCGGTTACATGCCACGTGGCCGCCCAACCATTTTGCATGCGCCTTCACAGCCATGCGCCCAAATCTTCGCATGCGCCTCAGACTTTTCTCTGATCCCTAAAGATAGAAGTCAAAGTCACTACTGAAGCCTCGCATGCGCCTCAAAAGCTGTGTGTCCAGACTGGTTCGTGACTCCTAAAGGTTACAAGCTAAAGTCTTCTTATGTGCCCAATCCCAGGCACATCCTATCAGATCACTCCCAACCAAATCCGAGATCTCCGAGCCTTGGACCTACGACACGTGTCCTTTGACTCGATTCAGCCTAAGAAAGGGTGCTAATCATCCAAGATCTCAGCAACTGAAAGATCTTCTCCATTGCTACGTGTCAGCTCGACCGCAGCCCATAAAGGCAATATGAAGGGTTCAACTCCTCAATCAGAGCGCATCGTCCATGCGCCTCCATCAGCAATCACCACGTGACATCCCCACAAACCGACGCATCCTACACATGCGCGCATGAGCAGCCAGCCTGCAGACTATAAATAGAGGGATCATTTCCTTCTAACAAAAAGCTACGAACCTACGAACACACACACAGAGAGGCAGATACAGACACTCTACGCCTTCTTCCTCCCCGTAAGCTCCAACACCCAGAGCAACTCAGACCTTCAAAGAACCGAGAACCGTCGTCAGATCGTCAACGGAGTCAACACATTATCACTCACTCCATCAGCACAAGGGACCCAGATAAACAAAAGTGTACTCCTAGGACTACATCTAAGTCCTACATTGTAACACTGTTCTGTTTGTAATTAAAATTTGTAATCAAAAGATTTTAATGGCAAACATTGTGGCCATGAGGAGTTTCTTCCTTTGTTTTGTTGTTTTCCACATCTTTCAATCTTTGTATAGCCTATATAAAGGCACAAACCTATGTTGAATAAAACACAACACAAGCTTCCTCTTCTTATTCCATTATCATTGCCTTCTCCAAACATAGTGTTTGTACCTTGTCAACTTTCACTAGGTTACAACCAACATTTGGTATCAGAGCCAGGTTGTATGCCAAAGTATCTTCGGCTCGACAAGATGTCAATCATCGAGCACTCGTCGACGCCAACAACAAAGAAGGGGAGCATAACCTTGTACTATCCAATGCTGACGTCTTACAATTACTACACTTGGACGATCAAGATGGAGGTCTTAATGGAGACACAAGGTGTCACGCCCCGCTTTCGTAGGAGCGATCGTCCTCGCTAAGGCGTGATGCCGTACGGGCCTAGGTTGCGCCCGTACAAGGCCAAGTCCAGAAACGGCCGATTTGAGCTAGGCCACAGAGTCGCACAGAGTGTCCCCATTGCAGCGAAAAATAAATAAACACAAGTAGAAACGAATTTGAACTCTTTATTGATATTCAAGAAGGTTACAAGCGGCGCTAGGCCGATATTACAAATCTCTTGAGCTCTCTCTCTGAAACATAAAAGGCGTGCCAAGTGGCTTACAAGATGGAATGATACATGACGATGTTCCAATACATTATGTCCTGTATAGGGTGCTTCAGCTTCTGCAATGTTCCAAGGCCCTAGAGATAGCTCCGCGCCTTAGCACGTTCGAGGAAAGCTCTGCACCCGCCGACGTTTTCTGCTTCCTGCAAGCAGACTGTGGGGGTTATCAGTACATTGTTATGCACTGGTGGGGAGGCTAGCTCCCCCACAACGCCATCATTACCCAACACGTTCCATTTACTTTTGTGCATCTCTATCATTCATTGTCTTTCTAATCTTGCCTTAGGATCAATTTTATGGCATATGTCATAACCTATCCCGTGTTGCCAAATTCAAGTGTCGCATGAAAATACATACACGACTTACCTATACTTACCGTCCGGCCCTCCCTGTCCAAAGTAAACCAAGTTAGACAACAGTTCATATATTTTAACTTAACATGATACACGTAAGCATTCACTGTAAAGGGCGTGTTCCTGCCTCAGATTCTAGCGCGTCGTAGGCGTGTGTTCTTTTAACTCGTTTGCATGAAGTACTCTTTGTCATTTGGTGTAATATATTTCAAACCGTTCAGTAGGCACTTGTTCATTTAACTTAGACTACTTTGATTTCAATGCAAGGACTTGCATGTGGATAGCCACCAGCAAAGCCCACTTAATCTATATGCACCGGTCGCTGGCATGACAAGTCATTTTGGACATTTTCCCTTGGTATTTCTCAACTTAGCGTAGGGTGATGGCTGGTACACCCCGTTAAGTCTCTTGAAATATCCTGCACTTACGTCTCCCGGTGCCCAAGCCCGTACCAGGTAGCCCGTAAGCTCCGACTTTTGATTCCGCCTAGGCCGGCCACGGTATACTCCACACAACGCCCGTGCCGCAGAATCCTTCCACTACCACGGCCACGGTATACTCCACACAACGTCCGTGCCGTTTGTCCACGACCATTTCGTATTATCTTGTCATTTAACTTAACGGTTATCTCCGAGCCGTAGGCTAACCCTTAGCCATAATGCGTTATTGACCAGGTTGGCGTCCGTGCAGCGCGGGTAGCGAGCCCCATTGCACGTGCCCGTCACGCCTGTCGCTAACCATTCTTTCTTTTCTTATCTTTCATTCATTCGTTCTTTTCTTTTTTTCACTTGTTCGTTTGTTCAGCGATTCATTCACGTATTCATTCTTTCATTCGTTGATTCATTCATTCACTTATTCGTTCATTTATTCATTCATACATTTTGCAACTCCTCGTGCGGGAGTTGCCTTGGCGACCCATCGATCCCATACTGTCACCCCCAGTTTTCTAATTAGGGGTATTTTTGTTATTTTCAAGTTTTAAAATATTTTAGAAATTTTATTTGATTTTATATAATTTTTAGGAATTTATTTGAGTCGGTTTGAATTTATCCAATTCAGACTCAAATTGGAGACCCGGGTAGTCTGGACACTAGTGGGACCCACAAACTAGCTGTGTTGGCCCACACACTATCATAATTATGCTAGAAATTATCAACCCAACTTCCATGGTTTAATTAGTCATTTTAGAGGCTAATTTAGTTAGTTAGATCTAAACCGAAACGAACCGAACCAAACCGATTTCAAACCAAACCAAACTAAGCTTAATGGGTTGGGGGCTTATTGGATCCCAACCCAATAGCCCCCCAAGAGGTGGTCGGCCATGACTAGGAGAACCCTCCCCCCTTTTGCTTCTTCATTAAGTAAACATCTCTTTCTTTCTCAAATTTTCTTTCTTCGTCTCCAACTCTCTTCTTCCCTACAAGAACCCATTATTAGGTATGAGATTTCTCCCCAAATTAATATTCTTTTCCATTTATTGCTTTTACAATAAATGATGAGTAGGAAATTTTTCACCAATTGCCCATGAATTTATAGGTATTCCCTAGAAAATCTAGGTTAGGAATAATTAGGGGTTTTATATTGAATGGTATATATATATATATATATATATATATATATATATATATATATATATATATATATATATATATATATATATATATATATATATATGTAAATATATATGTATATATATATGTATATATGTATTTGTGTGTGTGTGTAGAGAGTGGTGGGGATGTGTCATGAGAATGGTAGTGGTGGTGTTTGTGTGTGGAGGTGAGAGTGTGTGTGGTTGTGTGTGTGGTTGCGTGTATATATATATATATATATATATATATATATATATATATATATATATATATATATATATATATATATATATATATATATATATATATATATATATATAGAGGTGTGTATGTATATAGATATATGGAGATGTGTGTGTGTGTTTATATATATATATATATATATATATATATATATATATATATATATATATATAGGGAAAAAAAAAATATATATATATATATATATATATATATATATATATATATATATATATATATATATATATATATATAGTGGGATGGATAGATATAGATATCTAAGTAGCTATAGGTAAAATATATATATATATATATATATATATATATATATATATATATATATATATATATATATATATATATATAAGGGAGGAGATTAGAAGAAGAAAAGAGGGAGGAGAAGAAGAAGAATGGGAGGCAGTAGCAGCAGCAGCTGCAGTAGAGTAGCAGCAGCAGCTGCAGCAAAATGCAGCAGTAGCAGCAGCAGGAGCTGCCATTGGCAGCTCCTTTCCCCCCTTTTGCACCCCCCTAATTACCCCCTTAAACTCCCCCTAGTATCCTATATAAATGTATATATGTAGATATATATATAGATGTATATGTTTATATATATATATAGATAGATGGATAGGAAGTTAGATGAAAGAAGAAGGAAAAGAAATAAGAAGAAGTAGAAGGGAAGAGAAGTAAAAAGAAAGAATAGAGGAGAGAATAGGAAGAAAATGATAAGGAATTAGGAGAAGTTAGAAATTAGAAGGAGAGAGTGAGGAAGAGGCCAAGAAGAAGAATTTGAGTTAGAAGAATTAGGAGAAGAAGTTAAGAAGAAGAAGAAGAAGAAGAATTTAGAGCTAAAGAGGAGATTTGGAAGGAGAGCAAAAAGGGGTTTTTTAGTAGAAATCGAGTTAGAAGGGGAAATTGAGCTCGGAGCGTCGGAATGGGACGAAACTTGACGTAGGCCTAGGTTATGTGAATTAGATTTTGCGGGTAGGCTCCCGAGTGGAAATCAGGGTCGTAGGGCGCCGGTATCGCACCGTATCAGTGCGTATCTTGAAATATTCAAGATATCTGCAACGGGCCGTAAGGTGGACTAGACGTCCACTTTATCTAGGTATTTTGGTAGATAACGAACCTATAGGCTAGTACCCTACTACCTTAGGGAGATTGGGTCAAAATATCAAGCGTAGGTCGGCTATCTAGATAATCGCCGAGGGTAGAATTTTACCCTTTTTAAGGGTAAATTAAGGAATTGGCCTACGGCCGAGAAATTGAGTTTGAAGTCCAAGATGGACTTGGATATGGGTTGTATAGGTTGGTAATGAGTAGAATTAGCCGTCTAAACCTAGTCTTGGACCCGGTTGACCACGGTTGACTTTTTTGACTAAAAGTCAACTATGGGTCAACACTTTACTCAATTTAGTTCCAAATTCCTTTTAACTTGGACAGTTGACTAAAGGTCAACTATTAGTCACCAGTGACCTAGGGTTGACCTAGAGTTGACCTAGAGTTGACCAGAGTTGACCTGTTGACCAAAAGTCAACGGTAAGCCAGTTTTCGACCTAGTTTGATTCGGATTGACTTCTAATGTTCTTACATGACCAAGATTGACCCGACTAGACATGTCTTGACCTAGAATGACTAAATAGGATTTAATTTGATTTAACTTTACTTCCTAAACATAGTATTGATACATCTTGTTCTCTATAGGTCATCGAGACACTGTAGTTGATCCAGTCGACGTATATTATCATCTTACAGGCGAGTACATTCTCTGATACTTATTCCCAATTTATGATAACTGTTATGATTCATGTACTTAGTGTTGATATACTTATTTCCGACACATGGTTCTCACGGATTGGTATTCTTGGATCCCGACAAGAGATGTTTTCTCCTTCTTAGGTTGGGATGTATTGTGCAAGCACCCTTGTAGCTCTTGCCCAATATGTGGTCACTGATTCTAGAGAAGGCTAGCTACCTTCTCATTAGAATCCCATGCAGTGTCGTGTCCTGTTTGGATCCATTCTACCAGTTGGGGTAGGGGGAGTAGTAGCGTATGCCTGTGATCATATCCCCTTGCATTCTTGAACAGTGTGAGTCATATACCGCACTTATGACTTGCCAGGCCGATTCTCGATAGGTATCCAAGCCGATCACAAGCTGAAACTACTACTCACACACATTGGATATATAGCTTACCTTGATTTGTGTACATGCCATGATTCAGTTCTATTTTTTTGTTCTAGCTCTAGCTCTACAGCTTACCATGCCATGATACATACATGTACACTCCATGATTCATTGTATATGCTCTATTTACAGTCTTATAGCTTTTATTCTATCTTGAGATCTGTTATGAGATATATGTACTCGTTCCATCCTGACTGGACTGTTGATAAAATATTACAGATGCCGACAAGGGAGATTGCAGTACCTACTACGGTTCGGACGACGTAGTGGGCCTAGACTTGGTCCCGCAGGGCGTAGCTCCGCCTGACGAGACTATACCACTTGTTTAGTTAGAGTAGGTCTTTGTACTGGACTTTGTTTCCAGTTACTTTTGAGACTGTATTTATATTTGGACTGTATTAGAGACTGGACTTGTATATTATTTGTATTTGGACTTGACAGGTTATATTTTATCGTCTTGTTGTCTTTATCTTTCAGTTTTTACTTATCATCTTAGAGTTGTGATTGAGCACTTATATATATTCATTGCTTGTCCTCCGTTCGGAGTTGACTATATTCTCGACAGGTTTTGTTATATATATAAACTGTTGTCAGACTAGAAAATCCACAGCGTTCCACGCCGTTTTTCCGGTGAGGGCTAGGCGTTGTCGCGTCACGTGCCCTTTTAGCGGGTGCGGGTCGTGACACGTTTTAGTGGTGGCCCATGCAGGTCCTGAAGTCGTAATTAGTGTGATGTCGTAGCGGCACTCATCTTATAGTGTTGACTACGAGCCTGTGTTACACATAGGAAGTAGTAGGCTAAGAGTGCTCAATCACGGTAGGATCTTTCCTTGCTTATCTTGCTTACCGTCTTTGATATTGATTTACTGCATTCTAGCTGTCCTCCTTTGATATTGCCTTCATGTGCCATATTGATATCTTCTTCTCAATTTGTCTCCAGGATAGTGATGACTCATTCTCCTGGCGAGGAGTACGGGGAGACGGAGAGGTCTGCCACCTCTGGCGGACAGGCTCCGGTCACTTCCCCGGCTGATGGGACTTCTGTTGGGGCTCTCGGAGGTACTCCTCCAGCTACCTCGATGACCGTCCCTGGGGCCATTGCGGGTGCTTTTTCCATAGTGCCGGGGGCTACAGCGGGAGCTGCCGGGGGCGTTCTTCCTCCTCAGGAGGGGACTCCTCCGGTGATGATGGGTGCTATTCCTCCATTGCCTTCTCTGCCCACAGACATGGGGCAGATGCTAGCGTTCTTTCACCAGGTGCTGGAGTCCCAGCAGGCCCAGCACGAGGCTCAGTTGAGGCAGACAGATGCCATACGTCAGGGCATGGAGGATGCACACAGGTTGGCTATGGCGGCAGTGGAACGTGGGGCTCCACAGAGGGAGGTTCAGCAGCAGCAGCAGCAGCCGAAGATCGGGGATATCCAGGCTTTCAAGAAGCTTGGTCCGAGGGATTTCAAGGGGACTGAGGGCATTATTTATGCTGATGACTGGCTCGAGGATATCGAGCGTCAGATGAGGGCCTGCCGCCTAGCAGACGACCTGAAGGTCGAGGCGGTTGGGTTGCAGTTGTTAGATATTGCCCAGACATGGTTCCGGAACGAGCCGGCACTTGCAGGAGAGGGCCATACTTGGGCTGAGTTTCGGGCCCTGTTCAGAGAGAAGTTCTTTTCCCCTACGGACAAGATTGGCCTGGTACGGCAGTTCCAGAACCTGCAGCAGGGCAGTATGACCGTAGAGGAGTATGCGGCGGAGTATGGCCGGCTGAGCCGATATGCCGAGTACATGGTGAGTGACCCGGTGATCCGAGCGGAGCATTTCCGGAAGGGATTGACATGGGATATCAAGATCCTGATCCCTTCCTTCTATGCGTCATATGCGGAGATTTATGCAGAGGCTCGAAAGGTGGAAAGGGAGTGGGGCTTGAAGCCGAAGAGGGATCGAGATTTGTTTTCGGGGGCCAGTAGCAGTGCAGGGCCTGCTAAGCGCCCTCAGCTTCAGCATCAGTCGTTCCAGCATCACCAGCAGCATGGGCAGGCCAGAGCGTCTGTCCAGAGGAGTCAGCAGCGTCCGAGGCAGGATGATCCGCCGTGCCACTTCTGTAAGAAGCCCGATCACCTCTTCGAGTTCTGTAGGAGGAGGCTGTGGCTGTGTCTCTTTTGCGGTGCCGCTGGGCATCAGATGCGGGAGTGTCCCAAGAACTTTCGTGCAGCTGGAGCTGCTCAGAGGGCACCCGTTCAGAGGGCACCAGCTAGTGTGCCGGTAGTTCAGCAGCGAGGTCCACTTCCGACTCAGCAGCAGCAGTTTGTTCAGCACCGCCAGTAGAGGGGTGGTCAGGGTAGAGCCTTTGCTCTTGCAGCCGAAGAGATGGAGCCTATTACGGATGTTGTCGCAGGTTCTATTCTGCTCGATTCTTTTCCAGCTTTGGCCTTATTTGATTCTGGTGCTACGCACAGTTTTGTGTCTGTTTCTTTTGTTCTTAGACACAATATTATTGCTGAATATCTTAGTAGGACTTGTAAGATTATGACTGAAAATGGCATCATCCTAGTTAATAATGTTTGCAAGGGGCGGAGAGTTTCTTTGAGAGGCCGGGAGCTGAGTGCGTGTTTGCTCGTAATGCCACTTCCGAGTTACGATGTGGTACTCGGTATGGATTGGTTGAGCACGCACCACGCTAGCATCGATTACAGAGGGGACAGGATTCTGTTTAGGCCGCCGGGAGAGCCGGAGTATGAGTTCACCAAGGGTGCAACGGAGCAGGGAGATGGATTCTGTGGAGCGTTATTGGCGGGGCCGGTGTTGCCATCCACTCATTGCTGAGTTCTTGGATGTCTTTCCCGAGGAGCTGCCCGAGATGCCGCCAGATCGTGGTGTTGAGTTTTCTATAGATCTAGTACTGGGTGCTGAGCCTATCTCCCAGCATGTCTATAGAATCAACAACAGTGAGTTAGCGGAGCTGAAGAGACAGGTCGACGAGCTGGAGGACAAGGGCTTTATTCGATCTAGTTCTTCACCTTGGGGCGTGCCAGTTCTTTTCGTCCCCAAGAAGGATGGTACGGTACGTCTGTGTATTGATTACAGGGCGCTCAACAACCTTACCATCAAGAACAAGTATCCTTTGCCGAGGATTGATGACTTGTTCGACCAGTTGAGCGGCGCGAGGGTGTTCTCGAAGATCGACTTGCGTACCGGGTACCATCAGCTGAAGGTGAAGCGGAATGACATTCCGAAGACTGCTTTTCAGACCCGCTATGGCCAATATGAGTATACCGTCATGCCGTTTGGGTTGACCAACGCCCCGGCGGTATTCATGAACTTGATGAACAAGGTATTTCACCAGTACCTTGACAAGTTCGTGGTGGTCTTCATTGATGACATTCTCATCTATTCGAAGACACCAGAGGAGCACGAGGAGCACCTGAGAATTGTGTTGGACACTCTCAGGAGGGAGCAGCTGTATGGAAAGCTGTCCAAGTGCGAGTTCTTCTTGGATCGCGTGGAGTTCCTAGGCCATGTTGTCTCTGGCGAGGGGATTTTAGTGGATCCGAAGAAGATTTCTATGGTTGAGTCCTGGTCTACGCCGAGCTCAGTAGCAGAGGTTCAGAGTTTTCTGGGTCTGGCAGGTTACTACCGGAGGTTCGTACAGGACTTTTCCAGTATTGCCCAGCCGATGACCCGCCTTACCAGGAAGGACGAGGAGTTTGTTTGGTCCGATGAGTGTCAGGCCGCCTTCGAGGAGTTGAAGGCGAGGTTGACTACAGCTCCTATCTTGACTCTGCCATCTGGATCTGGTAATTATACGATCTACAGTGATGCTTCAGGACGGGGTTTGGGTTGTGTACTTCAGCAGCACGGAAAGGTAATTGCCTATGCATCTAGGCAGTTACGTCCTCATGAGAGGAATTACCCTACCCACGATCTGGAGCTGGCAGCGGTCATCGTTGCTTTGAAGCTGTGGAAACACTATCTGTACGGAGAGCGTGTGGAGATCTATACTGACCACAAGAGCTTGAAGTATGTGTTTACCCAGAAGGAGCTGAATATGAGGCAGATGCGATGGTTAGAGCTGATGAAGGATTTTGATATATCCTTGCAGTACCATCCGGAGAAGGCCAACGTGGTCGCAGATGCTTTGAGCAGGTATCCCGTGGCCATGTGTTTGACGATGGATCGTCACCTTCTGGCAGATCTGGAGAGCTTGGGCATAGAGGTGATAGTTCCTGGGTTCGAGGCGCAGATGTGGGGTCTGCAGATGCAGTCGGAGCTGATGGAGAGAGTCAGGGCAGCTCAGTTTGAGGATGAGGCTCTGAGGGTCATCAGGGAGCAGGTCCAGATAGGGCTGTTGGATGAGTTCTCTTTAGCAGGGGATGGGTCGTTGAGGCATGGTACCAGATTGTGCGTGCCGAGCGGGAGGACTTCGGGAGAAGGTTCTTTAGGAGGCACACCGTTCTCAGTACTCTATGCATCCCGAAGCCAACAAGATGTATAGAGACTTGAGACAGCATGTTTGGTGGTATGGCATGAAACGAGAGGTGGCTCAGTTCGTTTCGAGATATTTGGTGTGCCAGCAGGTGAAGGTCGGGAGGCAGAGACCCGGTGGATTGCTCCAGCCACTCCCCATTCCTGAGTGAAAGTGGGAGCATATCACTATGGACTTTGTATCTGGGCTTCCGTACTCTCCAGGAGGGAAGGCTGCGATTTGGGTCATTGTTGATCGATTGACCAAATCGGCCCACTTTTTGCCTTTCAAAGTGGGTTTGTCGACGGAGAGGTTGGCCGAGATGTACGTGCGGCAGATAGTCCGATTACACGGGGTGCCAGTGAGTATAGTCTCAGATCGGGACAGCCGATTTACTTCCCACTTCTGGCGGAGTTTGCAGCTTAGCTTGGGCACATCGCTCAAGTTCAGTATAGCATATCACCCCCAGACGGACGGGCAGTCGGAGAGGACGATTCAGACCCTCGAGGATATGCTACACACCTGTGTCTTGGACTTCGGGGGATCTTGGGAGGACCACCTTCACTTGGTAGAGTTTGCTTACAACAACAGCTACCAAGCTAGTATAGAGATGTCACCTTTCGAGGCTCTATACGGACGGAGGTGCCGTACTCCCTTGTTGTGGGATGATGTCGGTGAGAGGGTTTTGCTTGGCCCTGAGATGGTAGTGGATGCTGTAGAGAAGGTCAGGGTTATCAGAGATAGACTTCGGGTGGCGCAGGATAGGCAGCGGCATTGGGCCGATAGCCACCGGAGGCCATTGGAGTTTGAGGTATAATTTAGATTTTTCTAGTATTTGAGTCTGATTGTGATTGTTTTAGATCAAGCTCTAAGTCTTGTGTTTTATTCT
>JANAVB010035420.1:1348708-1403708 GCA_029216955.1 Iris pallida | reverse complement strand
ACATCTGATAGTCTCTTGAAATTACCCCGCACTTACGTCTCCTGGGTGGCCAAGCCCCCCCAGTTAAGCCCGTAAGCCCCTTTTGATTCCGCCTAGGCCGGCATATCCCTCCTTTGATCATGCCGCGGAATCCCTTTCTCTTTACGGTCACAGCATACGCCACCCCTCGCTCGTGCCGTTTGTCCACGACCATTTCGTATTAATTTGTCTTTTTAACTTAACGGCTGTCTCTGAGCCGTAGGCTAACCCTTAGCCTTAATGCGTTATCGACCAGGTTGGCGTCTGTGCAGCACGGGTAGCGAGCCCCGTTGAACGTGCCCGTCATACCTGTCGCTAACCATTTCCATCCTTCTTATCTTTTATTCATTCTTTCTTTCACTTGTTCATTCATTCGTTGATTCATTCATTTACTTATTCGTTTACTCTTTCATTCATACATTACGCAACTCCTTGTGCGGGAGTCGCCTTGGCGACCCATCGGTCCCATAGCCTTTCAATGTTGCTATACTCTACTCGGAACGACTATATTAATAGTCTTCCTATTTCATTGTTGTAACCCATTCATTGTTTCATTATTGAACGTATAAGGGACTTGAACGCAAGCTTGTTCCTTAGTATGAGCGTGGAGCGCGGTGCGAGAGTTCTCGTATTTTCCATGTTCCTTTCCATATTCTATACAAGCATACAAGATGGGATTATTCCCTTAGCTAGGTGCGTTGAGTCACTTATTAGCATGCGCGGTGTTATCGCCTAGCGATTTCATGTGATAGTGTCCATATTGTTATGTGTCTAGGCTAAGCACAGACGGGTTCATCAGAGCCACCCACCTTAGCGATGTTCGCATCGGTCGAGCGATACTCCGAGTGCGCCTTTGATAGTCTAAGTCTGGATTCATCTTTGACGGGCCAATGTAAGTCTTGCATCGATTTTTCATCCGGTCGATGCCAACTCTTCGGGTCGACGGCTCATTTGAGTCGTTGCACTTGTCGTTTGAATCGGCGTTCCGCTAGGGCGGAGCGGGTCATTACATAATACACCACTCAAAATAAGTCTCGTCCTCGAGACTTCTTGAGTGCAGGTCATCCTACCATTCCTTAACTCGTGTCATCGTATTTCTTAGACAATTCTATCGAATGGCTCTATCGTTCGATGGCAGCGAACCATACTCAATACCTTTCTAAGTTCTGTATCACGTACGTTTGGTCGATTTTATTGATTAACTCTTCATTCATTTTAGAGTTGATGGCACTTATTCAATTCAAGTGTTTCTTCGACTCGGCTGCTTTTTTTTGACGTATCATGGGACTGAAACGGTCGTACGAGGTACGTTGTAATTCGTCAAACACGAAAGTCATAGGCTGAGGCAACTCACTCATTCGTTCATGCGCATCGCAACACCCACTTGCAACTGTATTCGAGTTCATCATATCGTTGAGTTTGGATCGTGTACGTATCCAAGGCGTCCCCCAAACACGTACATTTCAACCAAGCTTAGCGCTTAGCGAAGTCGGACAAGCTACTCGTGATAGTTTTGATTTGCCGATCGTTTCGTTAACTTCGATTTAAAACCGAATTCATGTGTGTATCACATATCGTTTATCTCGGTCCTCGAGATGATCCGATTCGTTTCTCAAGTGTTCTTGTCTACGAAATCAATATGATTTCTTCTTAGCGGGTTCGACCAAGTCTGAGTAACTTCCGATCAATGATTCAATTCGTTATCCCAACTTTACTTGCGCATCATCCATTCCTATCATTCCTTTCGTTTGGGGCCAATCTCATTGTCGTTCACGCACACTCCCAGTTCTCCGTCCTACTCTAAGTTTTGCTGCCCCAAGTCTATCGTCCGTCTAGACGATACTCTAATGTCAATCGCACAGGTTCAATCACTCGGCATAGGGTCGTCCGCCTATCCACTAGGTCAGCTCACAAGGTCATAGTTACAAGTCAAGTCTGTGGCTCATCGTGCAAGGTCATTGCACGACGCTCGCCCCAAATCCTATGGTCAAACCATTCATTCGTTTGTACGGGTGTTTCTACCCAAGCTCATGTCGCTCAGATTTCTAAACATCGAGCACGATCACCTATTCGCATCAATGCATTCGTTGCGCGTATTCGAATCCATTCAAATCACCAACTCTAACCAATTTATGTATTCGATTACGAGGTCATCTAGCTTTGACAATATGTTGCGCCCCAATCTCATGTGAGTCCGATTATCTACGGTGGTTCATGAATCACCATGCAACGCTCCCGCGGAATAATCATTCTCATCGGGACGTAACTCTTGCTTGCGTCTAGAATGATTCATTCTCGATACGCGGATTGGACCTACTAAATCCTCAAACTTAATCATCAAGCACACCGAATCATTCTCAAGTCACCTTCGCATCAAACCACAAGTCAAAGCACACAAATTGCCATGCCATGCTAGTTCAATCACCCCCGCTGTATGAATCACCATACCAGCGCTCACGCGGAGTGATCGCCCTAATCGGTGTGACACATGTACGAGGCTGGAGTTGCGCTCGCATAAGACAAGAATGTCGACATTGGGGTTTTCGTCGAAGTAATCCAAATATTTCATTTTCTATCCAAGCCAAGATCGATAGTCCAATTATATTTCGTTCAACTAGAAAATCCTCGAGCCAAATCTATCTTTTCCTCGACACATTTTTAACATTTCAAGTATAGCGTCCAACGGAACAATGATATTTGCACGACCGTCATTCGCCGAGTCAGAGTGCCCCCGAGTTATCGCATATCGATCTTTGATACGCCTCAATACCATCGACGATATGCGTAACTTGACGATCTTCCTTTGCAACCAATTTCGAATCGTGCGACTGATGCTATTGTCCGAGTTGGATATTCCACAATTTTCTCGATAGTCAAGATCAAGTTCGATTACTATTCCTCAAGCTCGTTTCAAGATCATTGTTCAAAACTCAAGTCACATTTCATTTGAATCAATCCCAAATAGTACGCGCGATCCTCTAAGTTTCCTCGATCAAGACCATTCACTTTCATTCATCGTTCCGAATCGTTTTCTAACTCGCGTTGCCCATTGATAAGTTGTCCGAACGACAACTCGTTCGGGACATTTGAAGTCATGATCAACTAAGCGTGACGCGTTCTAAGGCTTTGCGCGATCGCATCGCCTCGCCGACATACCCGTTCTATCTGTATATCTTATAGTCTCACTCGAACAATTTCTATAACGTCCATACACCACTCAGGGTTCGAGCCACTCGACTAGTCGTCGACACTCACTTTTATCCTTCTCTGAACCTATCACATACACCACTCGGATTCAAGCCATACGATCTAGTCATCAATCACGTTCGCATCATGCGCTAAGACATCCTTTAGATTCGTTCGACGAATCTCTAGCGTAATCGTTTACGTCGCCTCGACATACTAAATTGTTCATACAAATCCTCAAAATCCAAGCCAACCCTTCGGGTACGCCTAAGCATTAACTCGATAGCGTTCCTATCGATAGACACTCAAAGTGTATCTCCGTTCCCGACCGAGCGGTACTTGATATCACTCGCCACTCGATTGCACCGGAAGTCGAGGTGCGCGATATGCGGCACAACATAACCAAAAGGTCGTGTGCATAGCCATCCCGTTCGAACTATACTTTGGTCTCGTGTACTCGTTTGCTGTCAGCGTAAGCTCATTCAAGCACGCACTGCATTTGCTAACTCTTAGCATCGGTTCCTTCTAACTCAAGTCCGTCGTGGTGGCACAAAGGCCTTCGCCTATCGATCCCGTCCAACCGAGTACTCGTACGAGCTTTTGAAAGTATTAGACTTATTATATGGAACATTCCAAGGCACAACGAGAGAGAGCGTACACTTCTTTTTCCCACGACGAGCTTTCAAAACTGAGAAAATCGAAATAAAGTCCAAGGACGTAAAGCCGTGCTCTGATACCAATCTGTCACGCCCCGCTCCCGTAGGAGCGATCGTCCTCGCTAAGGCGTGATGCCGTACGGGCCTAGGTTGCGCCCGTGCAAGGCCAAGTCCAGAAACGGCCGATTTGAGCTAGGCCACAGAGTCGCACAGAGTGTCCCCATTTGCAGCAGAAAGTAAATGAACACAAGTGGAAGCGAATTCGAACTCTTTATTGATATCCGAAAAGTTTACAAGCGGCGCTAGGCCGATATTACAAGTCGTTCAAGCTCTCTCTCTCTATGAAACATAAAAGGCATGCCAAGTGGCTTACAACATGGAATGATTCATGGCGATGTTCCGATACATTATGTCCTGTATAGGGTGCTTCAACTCCTTGCAACGCTCCAAGGCTCCAGAGATAGCTCCGTGCCTTAGCACGTTCGATGGAAGCTCCGCACCCACCGACGATACCTGCATCCTACAAGTAGACTGTGGGGTTATCAGTACATTGTTATGTACTGGTGGGGAGGCTAGCTCGCCCACAACGCTATCATTACCAAACACGTTCCATTTACTTTTGTGCACCGTCTATCATTCATTGTCTTTCTAATCTTGCCTTAGGATCAGTTTCATGGCATATTTCATGACCTATCTCGTGTTGTCGAATTCAAGTGTGTGCATGGAAATGAATGCACGACTTACCCATACTTACCGTCCGGCCTTCCCTGTCCAAAGTAAACCAAGTTAGTCAATAATTCATATGGAACAACATAATGTGATTCTTGGAAACATTCAATATCAAGGGCGTGTCCCTGCCTCAGTTACTAGCGCATCGTAGGCGTATTCTCTAACTCATTGTACGAAGTATTCATTATCATTTGGTATGATACATTTCAAGCTTATTCAGCAGGTGCTTTGTTCAGATTAACTTAGACTACTTTGATTTCAATGCAAGGACTTGCACGTGGATCGCCACCAGCAAAGCCCACTTAATCTATATGCATCGGTCGCTGGCATCACAAGCCATCCTGGACATATTCTTCCTTGGTAATTTCTCACCTATCAGTGTGTGCGGCTGGTACACATCTGATAGTCTCTTGAAATTACCCCGCACTTACGTCTCCTGGGTGGCCAAGCCCCCCCCAGTTAAGCCCGTAAGCCCCTTTTGATTCCGCCTAGGCCGGCATATCCCCCCTTTGATCATGCCGCGAAATCCCTTTCTCTTTACGGTCACAGCATACGCCACCCCTCGCTCGTGCCGTTTGTCCACGACCATTTCGTATTAATTTGTCTTTTTAACTTAACGGCTGTCTCTGAGCCGTAGGCTAACCCTTAGCCTTAATGCGTTATCGACCAGGTTGGCGTCCGTGCAGCGCGGGTAGCGAGCCCCGTTGAACGTGTCCGTCATACCTGTCGCTAACCATTTCCATCCTTCTTATCTTTTATTCATTCTTTCTTTCACTTGTTCATTCATTCGTTGATTCATTCATTTACTTATTCGTTTACTCTTTCATTCATACATTACGCAACTCCTTGTGCGGGAGTCGCCTTGGCGATCCATCGGTCCCATAGCCTTTCAATGTTGCTATACTCTACTCGAAACGACTATATTGATAGTCTTCCTATTTCATTGTTGTAACCCATTCATTGTTTCATTGTTGAACGCATAAGGGACTTGAACACAAGCTTGTGCCTTAGCACGAGCGTGGAGCGCGGTGCGAGAGTTCTCATATTTTCTATGTTCCTTTCCATATTCTATACAAGCATACAAGATGGGATTATTCCCTTAGCTAGGTACGTTGAGTCATTTATTAGCATGCGCGGTGTTATCGCCTAGCGATTTCATGTGATAGTGTTCATATTGTTATGTGTCTAGGCTAAGCACAGACGGGTTCATCGGAGCCATCCACCTTAGCGATGTTCGCATCGGCCGAGCGATACTCCGAGTGCGCCTTTGATAGTCTAAGTCTGGATTCATCTTTGACGGGCCAATGTAAGTCTTGCATCGATTCTTCATCTGGTCGATGCCAACTCTTCGGGTCGACGGCTCATTTGAGTCGTTGCACTTGTCGTTTGAATCGGCGTTCCGCTAGGACGGAGCGGGTCATTACAATTTGTGTACATGCCATGATTCATTTCTATTTTCTTGTTCTAGCTCTAGCTCTACAGCTTACCATGCCATGATACATACATGTACACTCCATGATTCATTGTATATGCTCTATTTACAGTCTTATAGCTTTTATTCTATCTTGAGATCTGTTATGAGATATATGTACTCGTTCCATCCTGACTGGACTGTTGATAAAATATTACAGATGCCGACGAGGGAGATTGTAGTACCTACTACGGTCCGGACGACGTAGTGGGCCTAGACTTGGTCCCGCAGGGCGTAGCTCCGCCTGACGAGACTATACCATTTGTTTAGTTAGAGTAGGTCTTTGTACTGGACTTTGTTTCCAGTTACTTTTGAGACTGTATTTATATTTGGACTGTATTAGAGACTGGACTTGTATATTATTTGTATTTGGACTTGACAGGTTATATTTTATCGTCTTGTTGTCTTTATCTTTCAGTCTTTACTTATCATCTTAGAGTTGTGATTGAGCACTTATATATATTCATTGCTTGTCCTCCGTTCGGAGTTGACTATATTCTCGACAGGTTTTGTTATATATATAAACTGTTGTCAGACTAGAAAATCCACAGCGTTCTACGCCGTTTTTCCGGTGAGGGCTGGACGTTGTCGCGTCACGTGCCCTTTTAGCGGGTGCGGGTCGTGACACATACTTTTAATGTTGCTAAACTCTACTCGGAACGACTATGTTGATAGTCTTCCCATTTTATTGTTGTAATCCATTCATTGTTTCATTGTTGAACGCGTAAGGGACTTGAACGTAAGCTTGTCCCATAGCACGAGCGTAGGGCGCGGTACGAGAGTTCTCACATTTTTCCATGTTCCTTTCCATATTCTATACAAGCATACAAGATGGGATTAATCCCTTAGCTAGGTGCGTTGGGTCATTTATTAGCATGCGCGGTGTTATCGCCTAGCGATTTTAGTGATAGTGTCCGTATTATTATGTGTCTAGGCTAAGCAAAGACGGGTTCATCGGAGCCACCCACCTTAGCGATGTTCGCATCGGCCGAGCGATACTCCGAGCGCGCCTTTGAAAGTCTAAGTCTGGATTCATCTTCGGCGGACCAATGTAAGCCTTGCATCGATTCTTCTTCAGGTCGATGCCAACTCTTCGAGTCGACGGCTCGTTTGAGTCGTTGAACTTGCCGTTTGAATCAGCGTTCCGCTAGGGCGGAGCGGGTCATTACACAAGGCGTTTGGGATGCCATTGAACCCGCAGCCGGGGTGGTCGTAGAAAAGAAGAAATACAAGATGGTATTGGCGTACATTTTCCAAGCTGTCCCGAGGAGATTCTACTCCAGCTAGCCAAGCACAAAACGGCTAAGGAAGCTTGAAAAAGTCGGAAGACAAGGTACTTAGGCGTTGATCGGGTGAAGAAGGCAAGGATTCAAACATTGAAGAGTGAGTTCGAGGCTCTTCGTATGAAAGAGACAGACTCCATCGATGAGTTTACGGGAAAATTGACGACCCTCGCAAACAAGATTTGTGGGTTGGGAGACGAGATGGAGGACGTCGTCACCGTCAAAAAGCTGCTCGTCTCCGTCCCAGACAAGTACCTGCAGGTCGTTGCTGTGATCGAGCAGTTTACGGATGTAGAGACCATGCCGGTCAAGGAAACGATCGGCCGCCTCAAAGCGTACAAAGAACGCATACGCGGTCGAGGCGAGAGCAACAACGGACAACTCCTGCTTACTCACGCTGAGTGGCATGGGCGGTCGAATAAAGGCAACATCGATTTTTTGTCGAGGGGAAAGGGGCATTCTAGCGACGGCTAGGGCGTGGCAATCCCCGTGGCCGTGGTCGCGGGCGTGGCAGGGGTAGCCGTGGTGGCCAAATAGGGCAACACCATGAGGGTAACGGAACTCGCGGCTCAAGCTCCAACGCGACAAATTAAAAATCAAGTGCTTTAATTGTGAAAAGTTTGGACACTATGCGTCGGAGTGTCGTAACAAACATCGTGTTGAGGAGGCGAACCTCGCACGAGCGCAAGACGAGGAGGCCGTATTGCTACTGGGAAAGACATAGGAGGAGACGCCTGACCTCGTCATGCTCAATGAAGAGAAGATAGAACGATACTTGCGCAGAGCTGGAGATGCGCAGGCCGACAAAGACATCTGGTACCTTGATAATGGCGCTAGCAACCACATAACGGGCCACCGAGGAAAGTTCAAGGACCTTAATCAGAACATCACCGGGCCTGTCAAGTTCGGCGACGACTCAACCGTGCAGATTGAGGGCAAGGGTTCAATCCTGCTCCAATACAAGAACGGGGAACAACGTCTTCTGTCGGAGGTATACTTCATTCCAAGTTTAAGAAGTAATATATTAAGCCTTGGTCAATTAACGAAAGATGGAAGCAAGGTGTAGATTGTCGGCTCCTACTTGAGGGTGTTCGACAGAAACGACATTCTGCTGATGAAGGTGAGGAGATCACCTAACCGCCTGTACAAGATAGCTCTTGAAACTTGCAGGCCGATATGTTTAATGGCCAAAATACAAGATCCATCCTGGTTGTGGCACGCAAGGCTCGGGCACGTGAATTTCTTCGCGCTCAAGATGATGGCAGAGAAGGAAATGGCCACCGGACTGCCGATGATTTCTCACCCAAACCAGCTCTATGATGGGTGCCTCATCACCAAACAAGCACGACTATCGTTCCCTCTGTAGGCAAGCTTCAGAGCTGAGAAGACAGTACAACTTGTGCATGCTGACATTTGTGGCCCGATTACACCCGCTACACTTGCAGGTAACAAGTATTTTTTCTACTTGTTGATGACTTCAGTCGCATGATGTGGGTGTATATGCTCAAAGAAAAGAGAGATGCTTTTAATGCCTTCAAGAAATTCAAGTCTCTTATAGAGAATGAATGTGACAACAAGATGAAGACACTAAGAACTGATCGAGGAGGTGAGTTCATGTCCAAGGAATTCACAAGCTTCTGTGAAGGCGAAGGCATACAACGGCACCTCACCGCACCATATACGCCACAACAAAATGGCGTAGTAGAGCGCCGGAATCGCACTGTGATGGCCACGACAAGGAGCCTGCTCAAGAGCATGCATGTTCCTGGAAGCATGTGGGAAGAGGTAGTCAGATATGCTGTGTACCTGCTTAGCCGGTTGCCAACTAAAGCTCTCGGTGCGTTCACGCCGTATGAATCCTGGACTGGTAAGAAACTGAACCTGGAATACTGTCACGACCCGTACCCATTTTTTTTAAAACGGATACGAGACGTGTCCAAGCCAGCCTACGCCGCAGTGTCGGCGGTAGAACGCTGTCACGGCCATGAGGATCCAAATCACAAATAATGCTCATTCACAAAATTAATTAATCTCACAAGATCACAAGTTTTACATTTATAGAAAATATAAACTTGTACAAATAAATGAATGACTACTACTCAACTATCTAGCTAGTCTCTAGGCTTTGTCTGCAAATATTCTCGTCACTCCCCAAGCTAAGTGAATCCACAGCTAACCTAAAAATGTTGGTTTCCAGTCAGAAATAGAACGAGCACAATCACTGAATGCAATCTTAATAAAGAAAATAACTATAAAAAAAGGTTAGACATCAATCATGAGTTTTGAAAATAACCAGGAAATACAGAAAACCAATAGTAAATAAATAGACACAAAATACTTTTCCCACTGTTAGAAGTACCTTTGATATGTGATCGGTCTCGGAACAATTATGCGACACGGTCTACACGGTCTAAAGTTACACGGTCTACAGTTACATTGTCTACAGTTACACGGTCTACAGTTACACGGTCTACAGTTACACGGTCTACAGAAAATATTACAATAAAGAAACACTGTCTACAAAATAATAATCACGATCTACACAGTTTAAATGCAGTAATAATCACGGTCTACACTGTCTACTTTGCAATAAATAAATCACTGTCTATACTGTCTACAAGAAATAAATAAATCACTGTCTACACGGTCTACAAGAAATAAATGCAACACGGTCTACACGGTCTAAGGTCAGATCACACATCGTTGGTACTTCTCATTCCCGACTCAACAATTTATAATAGAAAATAATTACATAACCAATGGCCAATCAATGAAATATAGTGAAAATCAATATCGAAATGCAGACAATAAACTGTACTCGCCTGTGGTCCTTTGCTGGTGAAACGACAATCTGAACTACTCAATGTGCCACTATAGTCAAAACCCGTACAACAGTCCCCGAAAGCTGAAATAAATAATACCAATGATCTCAGAATAGTCCAATTAGCTAGGATTGCCTGTCCTTACGTCCAATTCTGGACACAGGGGCAAAATGGTAATTTCGGATTAAAACGATGTCCGCCGTTGGACCCGTTTTGCACCGAAAAGCGTGCCAGAGTCAACGGTCTCTAAAGTCGTCAAACTATATGTCTACGAATCCAGTTTTCCGATACGAACCCAACCGTATGTCCAGAGTTGGATTTCGTCGGGCCGTGCACAAAATCGCCCGTTGAGTGGAACCTCGGAGCCCGCAAAACGGTGATTTTATCAACAGTCTCAGAATCGGACCAAACATGGCATGCAGGACCAGAAAAATGATACGATCTTGTTGGCACAAGTTTCGTCTCGATCTGACGAACGTGCACAAAGTAATTGAGAAATTTACAACGTGCACGATACGGTAAATTTCGACGGATACGCATCAAATTCGTCGCGCACACGCGACCAATTTGAATTCCGTCAAAGCCCATACGACCACAAAGCCGTTACGCAGCTTTCGATCCTTTCGGAACCCGACCACGTCGTCCGGATTGGCGTGACGCACGTCGTGTGGAGCGATTTTTAATGTTTTCAAAACATATTTTTCTTGATTTTTAGGAAGTGATTTCTCTGTGAATAATTAACAAAATTCCAATCTAGAAAGTAGGTTGTGATCTCCTATATGTCATCTTTAATTTTCTTTAAACACAATTTCTAAACTGGTGATGGTTTGGCAGGAAAATTGACGCCAAGTTGGTTATTTGAACTGTTCTTGGCCCTGTTTCGGGACATGATTTTTTTGTCGATTTTGGATCGATTTCCCGTCGACTCGATTACAGATATACTCAAACTAATTGACGGGTTATGAAGTAGGTTAGGTTGGGTATTTACCTGAGCAATTCGTTCGTGAAACGAACGATCGAGGCGGAAGATACGACGGCTTGAAGTTGGGTCGGCAGCGGCTGTTACTGCTGCTACTCCTCTGTTTTAAGCCGTGCGCACCGGCCGTGGTCGACCTCCGACGCGCGACAACGTTGCGCCGGTCCAGGGTGGCCGCCCTGGCTGGTGGGTGGTGGCGCGGCACGTGTGAGGGGTTAGGGTTTCGGTGTGTCTCTTCCTCCTATATATAGGGTTTGTGTATTCGGTTTTCTGAACCGAACAGAGAGTTCGGGTTATATACTGGGAAAAATTTACTGAGAGGGAAACTGATTTCAGCTGGGGTGGGCCGGCTTGTGCATGGGCCTGGGCTCGGTTCTGTGGGGCTGGTCGGCTCCTGGCCCGGCTGCTACTGCCCCATATTCATTCTCCCTTTTTCTTTTTCTTTATTAATAATACCCCCATACATATATATGTATGTATACATGTTTATATATATATATATATATATATATATATATATATATATATATATATATATGTCCATATGTATACACAGGTATACCTCTATATATTTATGTGTATACACCTATATATATACATTATTTTATATATATATATATATATATATATATATATATATATATATATATATATATATATATAATGTATATATATGTAGGTGTATATATATATATATATATATATATATATATATATATATATATATATATATATATATATATATATATATATATATATATATATATATATATATATATATAATCCACACCTATATATTTATATACATATATCTATATCTATACAAAATTGCCTATTTACATCTATACATATATATATATACTTATATATTTACACATATGTACAATATATATCTTTATACACATACACACGTGTATATATATATATAAAAAAAAAAAAAATATATATATATATATATATATATATATATATATATATATATATATATATATATATATATATATATATATATATATATATATATATATATATATATATATATATATATATATATATACACACACACACACACATACGTATATACTCACATACACATTTGTACAATATATATATTTATATTTTATATGAAATGCACATATACACATATTTTATACATATATATTTATTCAACAATAAAATAATATAACCAATAAAATAATAATATGAAATAACAATCCCCATATAACGAAATTTAGTATGCCAATAATAGGCATTTATATCATTTGTACAGTCCTCTAGTAGTCCCAAAACGTACAAGGACCCACTTATATAATTTCCATTGAATATCAACTAATACTGGTATTTATAATATTTAATACGAATACTAGAAAATATTCATTAAATCACAATACGGAATATAACATGCTCGTACCAAATTATATCAATACGGACGTCATTGGACATGCCGTATGACCTACATGGACTTGGGCTCGGTTCGAGTCCAGTCCGGGCTAAAATGGTATAATCAGTTCTCTAACCTCAATAATATAATTAATAGCTAAATAATCTTCGGTAAGCGTTAAGTCGCAACTTGACCTGGTTTTCTTAGTTAGGACACACTTATGGCTGGGTCTCTCTTGGCATGGCTAATACACAAGTCAAGGCACGCCGCTGCACTACTTGTGCCATGATTCCTAGTCGTCTTGTACTCCAAAACTCAGTCATGGCTAAAATCACGTACCGTAATAATTAACTAAATAATCATTTCTAAAATTCTAAAGTCACCATTTAAATGAAATAAACAATAATAAAATATTTTAAGAATTTCGGGAAGGGGAGCTACAAATCTACCCACCTTAAAAATAATTTCGTCCTCGAAATTTTAATTCATAACTATTTCTTAAATTCAACAAGGAAATCTACCATTACCTTAATCTCCTCGAATTTAATTCCTCAAAAACAGTTTATACCATCCTCCTAGCCATCTTGTAACTACGAACTTCGAGGACTTCTACCCTTCTTTGGTCACACTACTCCCTCAAATCTCATGTCACTAAAACTTTATAATCGTCCAATTACTTGCTATAATTTCTACAAATAGATATCTACTGCTTATGGCCTCTATAATCCTTCTCCATCTATCAAACAACCTAAAATCTAACAAGCAACAATTTCACAAGTAGCTAAGAAATATTGCTAAATTCTAATAAGCGTGACTCTTCGTCACCCTACAATGGTAAGGACAGGAAGATAAGGAAAATAAAAAATAAAAAATTTCCAGAGCGGTAGAGAGTATCCAACGATAAAGACAGAAGGAAAGTTTATGAGCCATTAACCTATTTTGCTAGATTGGGCTACTCCGGTCCAGTCACTTGCTAATACTAAGGACCCTTCGTTTCTTAGAGGGTCTTGCAACCCGTGCTATGCAGAAGTTTCGTTCTCGAAATTCTAGACAGTTTCCATAATAGAACGGAATTTGAGGAAATCAAAATTATGATTTTCCGTGGTTATTTAAATACACGAGCAAGGAATATAAATACAATATGAAATCGTATCGCGACTTTTAGGTAGATGGGATGAGGGTTACGAATGACTTCACATTCTAAGAAGGGGAGACAACATAATGGGTATAAGGACCTATTTCAAATAGTTTTGTTTTATAGTCCAACTATGGTGGTGTGAAAGGATGGATTTTTCTAGGTCTTAAGGGATTTTCTGATTGGACATCAATCGTTGGTAGAATGAACCGTGGACTTCAATCTATATTGACTGGATAAGATTGTAACTCCACTTCCCAGGAATTTTGTTATCTCTAAAATATTTTCCCTGATATTTTCTAAGTTAGTATTACAATATTGTTATTATTTTTTTTTCTTTCATTATTTTCTTTTTCAGCCCAACTTATTTGGGCTTTACTTCCCAACAAATTTTGGGCTTTTATTAAAGCCTATGAAACCAATTCCTATTTAAACCAACTCTGTTAAGTTTTAATTCAACTTCTCATTTGGGTCTCCACCTTCGTTGTGAGGAGAGGCTCAGCTGTTCGGAGCATGGCAGGGGAATTTGAATTCTCCTTCTAACAACCTTGTCAGAGCCATGTGCTCTTCCAAATTTCCCCTCCATTCGAATTCGTGGGAGACCCCACTCTAACAACCTATTTAAACCCCTTCCTTCTCCTTTGATCAGCCATTCCATTCTTCTTCCCCAAAGAAATTCTACAAGTTAGCTCTAGAGGAGGTTCCATGGCAATGGTGGAAGGATGAAGAAGGTGATACAGTAGTTTGGAGATCCTGACGACAGCAGGAACGTGGTGGCTAATTGTCGATCGATCCAGGAAGTTACTGGTGGTAAGAATTTCGAAACTCAAATCCTTGAATGATCGGTTCTCATTTGATCTCGGTTCCTTTTTGTTTTCCTTTGCTGATGGATTGATTATTCCTTCATGACAAGTACAAAGAATTATCGAGGGATTCGATTAATTGATCAAGAACTCATCCTCCTCGTGTAGATCTGAAATTGGTGAGTCGAGCTCATCCAAATCCTTTCGATACTCTGTTCTTCTGATTTAATTTTATTCTTGTTTTCGATCTAAGATCCAATGGAATGCTTGAACAATTGATTCAGTTCTACTTAGGAAGTTCGTGGAATTGTCGAAATTGTTGCTGAGTTGATCCTTGATTTGGTGAGAGTTTTTAGAAACTCGATCTTCACTTAAAAAAAAAGATCCAATTATCCACTGGCTGGAATTAATTCATGTTTGCAACCTGTTCGATCTTTTGTTTCAGAAGAAATTCTGGATCCATTCAACTGAAGGTAGTTGGGTTGGTAGAGACTTGGTTTAGTTTTGTGACAGCATTATCAGGTGACCTTCCTTATTTTTGCATACTATTAAATTCATTGAGATTAGTGTAGCTCTTGTGGTAATTTAGATTCGAATATATTGATTTATGCAGGCATTTTTGGTTCAGTAATGAATCTGATTTATGTGGGATTATGGTTCAGTCTGTGGGTTTATCACTTGCCAACTAAATCAATCTTGTGAGGCCAATTGCCTTGCAGTATGGAAGAGGATTGATTCTGAGACAATGTTCAGTGTTGGTGAACTTGAGAATTATCTCAGCAAATCGAGATATTATACCTTGTTTTGGGGTTGGGTTTATGTGCAGTAGAGATTGGTATTTCTGGAATCTAAGGTTGTTTTGAACCTGAGATTCTTGAAAATCTGAGCTATACATTTGATGTCAGGATTAATTCAATCTGTGAAGGACCTGAACATTTATTCAGTGCTTGGTTTATATTCCTGAACCTAAATTTGTGCACTGGGTTAGTTCAGTAAAACTGGAACCAATTTTTAGTGCATTTTGCAGCTGGAATATGCAGTGGGTTTTGGGACATTATGTTCCATTTCAGTCTTCTTTATTAAAACTTGTTCGTGGGTATTTCATTTGAGTGTGAAGTCATATGGTTAATCAGGCCTATTTACCTGACTTTTATAATTGAGTTGATGAGGCATTTACAGTCCAATTTCTGAACATGAGATCATTTATGCTCGATTCATTTTGATTAAATCTTAAGTTGGGTTGGGGTTGTGAACTGGGAGAGAGTGATCTCAGTTATCATGACAATTGACATGAGCCTATTCTATCCTGTTACCTATTTAAATTGGTTGAATGGGGATTGATTCTTAATGATGTTAACCTGTGATGATCAGTTCAGTTGTGGGATTCTTCTTAGTCCAGGTCTTTGGAAAACTAAGGAGTAATGTGGGTTGGAACCTGAGTTTGAGAGTTTGGATTTAAGTTGATAGTGAGATGGCATCTCACTGTTAACTTCAGTTTTAAATCTACAAACTGCAGTTATTCCACTCATGTTGTTTATGAATATGGAGACCTGGACTGAACTATAGGACCACTGACCTGCTGATGCCAGGTTACATTGGGTCTAAAGACAGTTGGATAATTGGCTTGACTGAAAGATCAATCCCCATATTTTTAGTCTGTACTGAATGTATCTGGACATCACTGGATGACATGTTAGTCTAAAACAAAATTCCAATTTGGTTATCTCAGGAACTTGAGAGTCACATCTCAATGGTTCCATCCAATTGAACCTATACTTGGATTTTAAGTTGGAGTTTTGTTTAGCTTTTGTGAAGGTTGGGGATGGTCAGGTTTTATACTAAGCTTGTATTTTTTCCTATGGACTGGACTGCAGTAGTGTGAACTGGGTTTAGAAGTAGGTAGACTGTTGTTGGTACAGACAATGGTAATTTTATACACATGTTTAAGACCTGTCCTTGTTCAGAACTTCATAACTGGAATTGTAGCAGTTTCATTCTTTAAGATTAGTGTCTGCCTCTGTAGACTGTTACTGAAGTTTCATACTTGTAGCACCCAGTTTTCTGAAATTGGGGATTTTTGAAAATTTATTATTTTTATTATTTATTAGTGGTATTTTAGTCATGGTATGATTTTATAGTGATTATTAGTGTGATTAAACCATTATCTAAGTCATGCTAAGTCATGACTTATGACTTTGTGATTTTGGTTAGTATAACTTAGTGTAAACCCTAGTTTTCCTTAACCTAGAAGTTGCTATGACCATGTGAGCTTAGCCATAGGCTTAGAACCTCAAATTAGTGATTTTTAGCCTAAAGGGTATTTTGGTAATTTTCTAGGAATTATTGGAATTACTTAGGTTTATGTGTTTTTATTATTGTTTAATTATTGTTAAGTGTCATGTTAGCTTCTAACCTAGTTTAGCACTAATCTAGAGGTTAGTTACTAACCTAGAATGATAAGGGGATATGTATTAGTCATAGGTTAAAGTGGGTTAAATATCTAGATATTTACTTTATTGATATTTTGCTTGATTTATGCAAAATATCTTAAACCCTTTATCCAAAGTCCTTGCCTTAACCTAGAAGCAAGCCTAGGACACCCCCCCTTGCTATGGCCGGCCAAGGACCCCCCCTTGGCAGCCCACCATCCTATATTAACCCCTTGAATTAATTCATGAAAGATTTACATGAAATTAATTCCTAGAAAATCCCTTTTTCTTCAAACTTGCATAACTTGAGCAATTTTGATCCAAATCACCTCTAGTTTCTTGCATTGGACTCCCCTACACTAGAGGGTACTAGTTAGGGCCTGCTATCAAGGAATTTGGAAGCTTTTGGGCATCACCAAGAAGAAGAACACCCTCCCTACTTGGGTGTTTTCAAGGATTTTTGCACAAATAGGTAAATGCCCATAAACCTTGTTAAAATTGTGTTTTCTCTTCATATTAGCATGCATCTAGGTACTAGGGTACTGTGGGTAAAATTTGGTGAAGGTTAGAGTCGGTTTGGTGTCCGTATCGGACACGTATCTAGGTTTTAATTCAAGTGTTTGATGAATTGCCTCTGTAAATTAAATGTTATTATTTTTGAAAACTATTTGAACAAGTTTTTAGCTCTATAGGTGTAGGTCATAGAACCATAACCCTGAGCACACTTCGAGTCGTGTCCGTGTCCAAAACAGGACACGAACACACTGTAAAACAACACTGTGTACACTGTTAAATCCCAAGTGTTTGACACTTTGTATTGTGTCCACACGTGTCGTGGACACAATACAGACACATGGACACACACCTAGACCCTAGGCCTACCCCCCTGACACGAGCACGTGGCCCCACGTGCCACGTGTGAAGTACACGAACCCCCGACACTTGTGCACGAGGCACTGCGTAGCTCCCCTGCTACCAGACCCCTCGTGTGGACACGACACGACACGTGGACACGTGCCACTTGGCACAGACCTAGGGGCAGTGTCTGATAAGACACCCCTAAAGTCTTGTGTCACGACGTGTCTTCGAGGGAGAAAATCCACTCGCACGGGTCGTACACTGGCACAGCACACGCGTTTCAGACCTCTCTGATACGCACGTAGAACTCGGACACGCGGACACTTGGACACGAATCAGGTTAGTGGACACCTAGTAGACCCCTAGGCGAACTTTCCCCCACGAGCACGAGACACATGGACACGTGTGTCGTGTCCTAGAGTGAACTGCACGCGTGCACGACGCTGTGCACGCGTGGGTGTATCAGGAATTTACCCGTGTGATGTTTTTGAGTGTTTGGACACATTATTTCGTGTCGTGGTGTCGTGTCAGTGTCCTAGGACACTAGAGTATCTATGGGGTGTCAGTTACCAACCCTTGGTTGAGAGTCTTAGCTCGATTAGGTTGTGTGTATTCGAATTTCCCCATCCGAGTGCACTGTGCACTGTCACAGTTTTTGGGATTATTTCCAGTTTTTAGAAATCGAATTTCGATTCGATTTTGTTAATGATTTATACTTAGGACTAGTGTATTTTAGTGTGTAGATGTGAAGTATATGTGTATTTGTGGGTGTGGGTCGATTTTGAGGAGTTTTGGTAGTGTGTGTGTATAGTTATATGTATATACATATATGTATATATGTATTCTGTTATGTGTGTGTTTGGGGGTATTTGGTTCCAGGTTCTGGAAAGCCCCCCCTGTTTACTGGTTCTCTCTCTCCCTCACTGTCTACTCTCTCACAGTCTCTCTCTCTCACTCTTCCTTTCCCTTCCCTATATATATATATGAAATATATATATAGTTATATATATATACATGATATATATATGTATATTGGTATTAGGTCTCTATATGTATATGTAGTGTATTATATACATGTGGGTGTATTATATATGTTATTTCTATTTTGGGTATATGGATAGTATATATCTATATATGTAGATATATATATATATATGTGACTTTTTAGTTTTAGGTTATATGAGAAAACCCATTATTGCCCTATGGCCAGGGTTATTGGCCTATGGTTGGGGCTAGCCCTAATGACCCAAAAACCCATTGTTGACCCTTGTTGACTGAAAGTTGACCAAAGTCAACTATAGGTCAAAATTGACCTAGTTCACCTAGAAATGACTAGGAATGACCTAAAACAACTAGTTTGACTAGTTTGACTAGAACCCTAACTAGTTAACTAGTGTTGACCTAGCTTTGACTTAGAGTTGACCATTGTTGACCATGGATGACTAAAGTCAACTATTGGTCAAACCATGACCTAATTGACCTAATTGACCTAATAAATGACTAGTTCAACTAGTCAGACCATGTTTGACCTAATTACCCTAACTGACTAGTCTTGTTTGACCAATGCCTTAGTTGGTCTAAGTTTGATCTAGACTTGATCCAGATTGATCATGTTGACTAGTATTTGACTAGTTTGATTAGAGTGTTGACTAAGAGTTGACTTAAACCTAGATTAAACTTGTTTGACCTTGTTGACTCTATTTGACTTAGTATGACTTCCTGTGACCTAGTTTGACTATTAGAGTTGACCAAGAGTTGACTTTTGACCAGATTGACCTAGAATCATGTAGTGTGCATTGTATACTTTATTTTTACCATTGTGGATATGTTGTGACCTGTTTTACTCTAAATAGGACTCTGTGACACCAGTTCGGACATCTATTCATATCAGTCATACAGGGTGACAGGCGAGTACATTCTCTGATCTTTTCATGCTTGTTAGGACTTATATTCTTGCTTTAGATTACTTTACATGATGCTGTCACGTCATTATCACGGATTGGTACTATATGGATCTTGTTATGCGATGTTATCTCCCTCGGGGTGCATCAGATACAGTTGTCATGTGCTTTTCACGAACATCTTGTATTTCATGTACACCGCTTTCATGTATACTCTTGTGCAATCTTGTACTCTCATGATCACGCGAGCAAACATGATAAAAATCTCTTGTGCAAAGTAACGTAACTTGACTGGATCCTTGTGTATCGATTGGGGAGGGTGAGTAGGAAATGGTTATGTGATCAAATCCCATCTTGTACAAATTCTTGTGAAATCTTATGAAATCTTGTATATGTCCTAAGCCCGTTTATATAACCATATCATGCTCTAAATCACAGGTTACCTACAGTTCTTACTTATCATATATATAGATATTTTCAGTTATCAAATCTCTCTCGTTTTACATATATTCTTTACAGTTCATGTATCTTACTCTATGCATGCTTTACATTTCCCAACCTGATATGAACTGCGTGAGATGTATTGTGCTCGTTCCTGTCCTGACTGGACCTGTTGAAAATATTACAGATGATGATGGTGACTGTCCTACCTTCTATGGGACACATGAGGGTGACCTTCAGGAGCCTGAGGAGCATCTAGCTCAGTAGAGGGTGTCTAGTCTAGTCTAGTGTTTACAGTTTTCATTTTGTATCGGACTGTTCCGATTGTTAGTTGTGACTTAGTTATATTTCAGGTCTTGTACTTATTTGTGTTGGACATCTACTTTGTGTGGTGTGATAACTCTATATATATTCAGTTCTTCCTTTTATCTGATTCCATATCATGTTCTATCTTTATCTTTCCTAGACTTGTGTTTGAGATATAGAGTTGAGATGTTATGTTATACCTCCGTGCGGAGATGACAGGTTTATATGTCTTATTGTTAGATGTTAGTTGTTATAGATGACCTATACAGCGTTCTACCGCCGACACTGCGGCATAGGCTGGACGTACCCACGTTCTCGTGCCCCTAATCAGGGTGCGGGTCGTGACACATTTTTGTGGTGGCCCATGCAGGTCTATGTCGCAACTAGTGCGATCTCGTAATAGTACTCGACTTAGAGTGCTAATTACGAGCCTGCAATTAGGACGTAGGACCTAGGACATGATAGGAGTTTCTCAATCACACCTAGGAAATTTCCGATCTTTTGATTATCATGATTACTTCCCTTGTATTAATTTAACTGTCCTTCCTTGATAAATCTACTCATGTGCCATATTGATCTCTTTGTTTCAATTCGTCTCCAGGATGACGAAGACGCACCCGCAGGCCACTGGATCGAGTAGTTTGCCTGAGAGATCTGATCAGGCAGAGGAGGAGGTTCACGAGACTGCCCCCAGTGATTCTACTATTCCGGAGACCCAGGCAGTTGCACAGGGAGGTCTACCACCTCCACCCCAGAGGGTTACGGCCGTTGTTCCGGAGATACTGCTGCCACCACCACCGGTACCGACGGATACGCACCATATGTTCCTTCTCCTTCAGCAGATGATGGAGACACAGCGGGCCCAGGCAGAGGCATCGCAGCGCCAGTCGGAGGCGTCACACCGACAGATCGAGATGCTGAGGCAGAGTATGGAGAACTCGTATCAGCTTGCCCTAGCAGCAGTAGAGAGAGTGGCACCGGGTACGGTACAGGGCCCTACTGGCCAGCAGCCGTACCAGCAGCAGTCCAGGCCGGGGACAGTATTGGACTTCAGGAAGATGAGCTCCAGGGACTTCACAGGCACGGAGGGCATCCTCTATGCAGACGACTGGCTAGAGGATGTACAGTGGAGCATGGAGCTGGCAGAGCTTCCTAGAGCGCTTTGGGTTTCGGCCGCAGCCAGCCGATTCTTCGACATTGCGCTGACATGGTATCGCACGGATCCTCGTACGTCGGTGAGAGGGCTGACTTGGAAGAACTTCCGGAGGCTCTTCAAGGAGAAGTTCTTCCCGGACGTGGCTCTTACAGCATTGGAGGGCCAGTTCGTGGGTCTAGTGCAGGGGAACTCGTCGGTGGACGAGTATGCAGCTGAGTTCTTCCGCCTTAGCAGGTTCGCTCCCGATATGATCCAGGATGAGGGGCAGAAGGCTCGTAAGTTCCGTAGGGGACTTATTCATGCAGTGCGCACCCGCACCTCGGGACGCCGTGACGCGACGTTCGATCAGATATTGATGGACGCACAGATTGCAGAGGAGGACTTCGGCCTCAAGCCGAAGAGGGGCAGTGATATCTTAGGAGCTAGTTCTAGTGCAGGACCAGCCAAGCGCCCTCACATACAGCAGCAGAGGCCAGTTCAGCAGCCGTTTCAGGGCCAGGGACATATACTTCACCAGCAGGCACCCAGGCAGCAACAGCACCCTATGTGTAACTTCTGCAAGAAGCAAGGTCACGGATGGGACGACTGCAGGAAGAGGCAGGGCCTGTGTTTGCTTTGTGGTTCAGCAGAGCATCAGTTGAAGGAGTGTCCCAAGAGCTTGGCACGATTGACTCAGACAGTAGCAGGAGCTAGAGCTCCGACAGGGCAGCAGACAGGACCACCGTTGTAGACTCAGCAGCAGAGGTTGCCCAGCATCAGCAGCAGGCCAAGGGAGGCCAGCCGGGGCGAGCTTTCGCCATGGCAGTCGATGATGCACAGACAGAGGGAGAGCTGATTGCAGGTTCCAACCTTTTCGATTCTATTTTCGCATTTGCCTCCTTATAACTGTCTTGGAATCTCGATTCTATCTGTTCCTTATAGTTGATAAATTCTGTTCGAATATTTCATTATGAATTATTTTCTTCTGAGATAAGTCGTATAGGCTAGGTCGTCTCGATCATGGGATATAGAGTTTTCTATAGTCATGTTAGCTGGCATAGTGAGGACATATAGTCGGATTTTGGACGTATTTCTCGGATGTGGGAATTTAAGGTTTTCGCGGCCAGGCATGCGGCAATGCAAAAATTTTAAATACCATGATTCTAGAGGTATGTACCTTAGTCGAGGACTCTGTGAATATCGTAGCCTTGCTCACTAGCATGACGAAGATTCTGAATATCATGATTTTGGACAGACGCATATGATTATCGGACTGTGTGTTTGAGACTGTGATTGTTGGGGTGTTTGACCTAGAAGGAGTATGACTATTTTAATTTCGAGGACGAAATTTTCTAAGGAGGGTAGACTTGTAGCACCCAGTTTTCTGAAATTGGGGATTTTTGAAAATTTATTATTTTTATTATTTATTAGTGGTATTTTAGTCATGGTATGATTTTATAGTGATTATTAGTGTGATTAAACCATTATCTAAGTCATGCTAAGTCATGACTTATGACTTTGTGATTTTGGTTAGTATAACTTAGTGTAAACCCTAGTTTTCCTTAACCTAGAAGTTGCTATGACCATGTGAGCTTAGCCATAGGCTTAGAACCTCAAATTAGTGATTTTTAGCCTAAAGGGTATTTTGGTAATTTTCTAGGAATTATTGGAATTACTTAGGTTTATGTGTTTTTATTATTGTTTAATTATTGTTAAGTGTCATGTTAGCTTCTAACCTAGTTTAGCACTAATCTAGAGGTTAGTTACTAACCTAGAATGATAAGGGGATAGGTATTAGTCATAGGTTAAAGTGGGTTAAATATCTAGATATTTACTTTATTGATATTTTGCTTGATTTATGCAAAATATCTTAAACCCTTTATCCAAAGTCCTTGCCTTAACCTAGAAGCAAGCCTAGGACACCCCCCCCCTTGCTATGGCCGGCCAAGGACCCCCCCTTGGCAGCCCACCATCCTATATTAACCCCTTGAATTAATTCATGAAAGATTTACATGAAATTAATTCCTAGAAAATCCCTTTTTCTTCAAACTTGCATAACTTGAGCAATTTTGATCCAAATAACCTCTAGTTTCTTGCATTGGACTCCCCTACACTAGAGGGTACTAGTTAGGGCCTGCTATCAAGGAATTTGGAAGCTTTTGGGCATCACCAAGAGGAAGAACACCCCCCCTACTTGGGTGTTTTCAAGGATTTTTGCACAAATAGGTAAATGCCCATAAACCTTGTTAAAATTGTGTTTTCTCTTCATATTAGCATGCATCTAGGTACTAGGGTACTGTGGGTAAAATTTGGTGAAGGTTAGAGTCGGTTTGGTGTCCGTATCGGACACGTATCTAGGTTTTAATTCAAGTGTTTGATAAATTGCCTCTGTAAATTAAATGTTATTATTTTTGAAAACTATTTGAACAAGTTTTTAGCTCTATAGGTGTAGGTCATAGAACATTAACCCTGAGCACACTTCGAGTCGTGTCCGTGTCCAAAATAGGACACGAACACACTGTAAAACAACACTGTGTACACTGTTAAATCCCAAGTGTTTGACACTTTGTATTGTGTCCACACGTGTCGTGGACACAATACAGACACATGGACACACACCTAGACCCTAGGCCTACCCCCCTGACAAGAGCACGTGGCCCCACGTGCCACGTGTGAAGTACACGAACCCCCGACACTTGTGCACGAGGCACTGCGTAGCTCCCCTGCTACCAGACCCCTCGTGTGGACACGACACGACACGTGGACACGTGCCATTTGGCACAGACCTAGGGGCAGTGTCTGATAAGACACCCCTAAAGTCTTGTGTCACGACGTGTCGTGTCGAGGGAGAAAATCCACTCGCACGGGTCGTACACTGGCACAGCACACGCATTTCAGACCTCTCTGATACGCACGTAGAACTCGGACACGCGGACACTTGGACACGAATCAGGTTAGTGGACACCTAGTAGACCCCTAGGCGAACTTTCCCCCACGAGCACGAGACACATGGACACGTGTGTCGTGTCCTAGAGTGAACTGCACGCGTGCACGACGCTGTGCACGCGTGGGTGTATCAGGAATTTACCCGTGTGATGTTTTTGAGTGTTTGGACACATTATTTCGTGTCGTGGTGTCGTGTCAGTGTCCTAGGACACTAGAGTATCTACGGGGTGTCAGTTACCAACCCTTGGTTGAGAGTCTTAGCTCGATTAGGTTGTGTGTATTCGAATTTCCCCATCCGAGTGCACTGTGCACTGTCACAGTTTTTGGGATTATTTCCAGTTTTTAGAAATCGAATTTCGATTCGATTTTGTTAATGATTTATACTTAGGACTAGTGTATTTTAGTGTGTAGATGTGAAGTATATGTGTATTTGTGGGTGTGGGTCGATTTTGAGGAGTTTTGGAAGTGTGTGTGTATAGTTATATGTATATACATATATATGTATATATGTATTCTATTATGTGTGTTTGGGGGTATTTGGTTCCAGGTTCTGGAAAGCCCCCCCCCCCCTGTTTACTGGTTCTCTCTCTCCCTCACTGTCTACTCTCTCACAGTCTCTCTCTCTCACTCTTCCTTTCCCTTCCCTATATATATATATGAAATATATATATAGTTATATATATATACATGATATATATATGTATATTGGTATTAGGTCTCTATATGTATATGTAGTGTATTATATACATGTGGGTGTATTATATATGTTATTCCTATTTTGGGTATATGGATAGTATATATCTATATATGTAGATATATATATATATATATATATATATATATATATATATATATATATATATATATATATATATATATATATATATATATATATGTGACTTTTTAGTTTTAGGTTATATGAGAAAACCCATTATTGCCCTATGGCCAGGGTTATTGGCCTATGGTTGGGGCTAGCCCTAATGACCCAAAAACCCATTGTTGACCCTTGTTGACTGAAAGTTGACCAAAGTCAACTATAGGTCAAAATTGACCTAGTTCACCTAGAAATGACTAGGAATGACCTAAAACAACTAGTTTGACTAGTTTGACTAGAACCCTAACTAGTTAACTAGTGTTGACCTAGCTTTGACTTAGAGTTGACCATTGTTGACCATGGTTGACTAAAGTCAACTATTGGTCAAACCATGACCTAATTGACCTAATTGACCTAATAAATGACTAGTTCAACTAGTCAGACCATGTTTGACCTAATTACCCTAACTGACTAGTCTTGTTTGACCAATGCCTTAGTTGGTCTAAGTTTGATCTAGACTTGATCCAGATTGATCATGTTGACTAGTATTTGACTAGTTTGATTAGAGTGTTGACTAAGAGTTGACTTAAACCTAGATTAAACTTGTTTGACCTTGTTGACTCTATTTGACTTAGTATGACTTCCTGTGACCTAGTTTGACTATTAGAGTTGACCAAGAGTTGACTTTTGACCAGATTGACCTAGAATCATGTAGTGTGCATTGTATACTTTATTTTTACCATTATGGATATGTTGTGACCTGTTTTACTCTAAATAGGACTCTGTGACACCAGTTCGGACATCTATTCATATCAGTCATACAGGGTGACAGGCGAGTACATTCTCTGATCTTTTCATGCTTGTTAGGACTTATATTCTTGCTTTAGATTATTTTACATGATGCTGTCACGTCATTATCACGGATTGGTACTATATGGATCTTGTTATGCGATGTTATCTCCCTCGGGGTGCATCAGATACAGTTGTCATGTGCTTTTCACGAACATCTTGTATTTCATGTACACCGCTTTCATGTATACTCTTGTGCAATCTTGTACTCTCATGATCACGCGAGCAAACATGATAAAAATCTCTTGTGCAAAGTAACGTAACTTGACTGGATCCTTGTGTATCGATTGGGGAGGGTGAGTAGGAAATGGTTATGTGATCAAATCCCATCTTGTACAAATTCTTGTGAAATCTTGTGAAATCTTGTATATGTCCTAAGCCCGTTTATATAACCATATCATGCTCTAAATCACAGGTTACCTACAGTTCTTACTTATCATATATATAGATATTTCCAGTTATCAAATCTCTCTCGTTTTACATATATTCTTTATAGTTCATGTATCTTACTCTATGCATGCTTTACATTTCCCAACCTGATATGAACTGCGTGAGATGTATTGTGCTCGTTCCTGTCCTGACTGGACCTGTTGAAAGTATTACAGATGATGATGGTGACTGTCCTACCTTCTTTAGGACACATGAGGGTGACCTTCAGGAGCCTGAGGAGCATCTAGCTCAGTAGAGGGTATCTAGTCTAGTCTAGTGTTTACAGTTTTTATTTTGTATCGGACTGTTCCGATTGTTAGTTGTGACTTAGTTATATTTCAGGTCTTGTACTTATTTGTGTTGGACATCTACTTTGTGTGGTGTGATAACTCTATATATATTCAGTTCTTCCTTTCATCTGATTCCATATCATGTTCTATCTTTATCTTTCCTAGACTTGTGTTTGAGATATAGAGTTGAGATGTTATGTTATACCTCCGTGCGGAGATGACAGGTTTATATGTCTTATTGTTAGATGTTAGTTGTTATAGATGACCTATACAGCGTTCTACCGCCGACACTGCGGCGTAGGCTGGACGTACCCACGTTCTCGTGCCCCTAATCAGGGTGCGGGTCGTGACAATGCTAAATGCCAAACTTCAGATGTCTAAATTTTAATGAGAGGGTCAGGAATAGGGTGTACCCTATTTTAGTTGATATCCTAACTGAACTTTGTGGCTAAAATAAAGTTAAAGAACTAGAAGGATTAGGCAGTCCTATATTGATTAGGTTGTAACCACTTTGGATATCTAAACTTGTAATGTATCTCTAGGTTTAGCAATTTAGAGTTAAGGTTATTGTTAGAAGATTTTCCTAGAAGTATTATCTTAAGTTGTTGACTTATTTCCTTCTTTATAAATCATTTAGAATTAGCAGTTTATTAACCAACTTGTACACATCATTATTACCAATTACAGGAGGATATCTGACTCTATTGCCTACTTGTACCTTCCTGGAGCAAGGCAAGTACACTCTACGGTTTTGTACTTTTCATTATATATCCTGTGCTTCCTTGAGTGACACAATTGCAACACGTCATGTACTTTCTGGTGCTCATGTTCTCTTGTTCTTATTACTTGTATCTGGGGTGGGGAAATATACTATTTATGTGACCAATCCCAAGAAACAACTCAGGTGTGTTTAGCTTAGACCCCGCATCGTGCACGCGGGTCCTAAGTCGCCCATTCATGTGCTTTTATGTGCTTACCCTAGCCGGTCACATATTTAGTTATATTTCAAATATAGTACACACATGTTCAGGAGATATACCTTGTACTTATTTCCTGTGATTCCATGATATCATGTTCTTTCAGGTGCTTACATATCATGTTCTTTCATGTTTTTACATTCATGTTCTTTCATGTACTTTATACTATTTTTCATGTACTTATTTACATGTTCTTTCCTGTACTTTCCATGTTTCCTCGTACTTTCATGATGTCTTGTTCATTACCTAGAATTGTACTTGCTCCGCTCCTGAATAGGATATGTTGCAGGTGAGATGGAGGCCTTGTGCGACACTTACTATGGTCAGGATATTACCTTCCCTGCTGAGCCAGCTGGAGCTGCTTTTGACCTAGAGGCTGCAGAAGCCTAGTGCTTCTATTAGTGTTTTCCTATTATCTTTCCATGTATTGAGACTAGTAGACTCTTTTATTAGTTGGAATGTAATAAATTCAGATATTGTACTTTACTCTGGTTGGGACACATTTATATAGATGCTGTGATTTCATTCATGTTCATATTATCTGGTTAGTTTCCCTAGAATGGTACAGCTTACTTTGTTGTGTCTAACAACAAAGGCTGGGCGTGTCCGACTCGTATCCGGTTATTCGGGAGCGGGTCGTGACAAAGATCCCAATGATAAACTACTTCTACTAGTTTAGGGTAACCTAGAATAGATTTCAACCCATGTGGTTGAGCTAGTTGGACAGTCGGATTGGTTAAATAGGTTCTCTAAGCCCTGAAGGTGCGCCTTCCTTGACTTTTGTGTTTAAGTAGCACGAGAAGACACAATTGAATGGCATACTAGTGACATGTGCGCAGTGGGCTTCGAGTAGTGTCACGACCCGCACCCTGATTAGGGGCACGAGTACGTGGGTACGTCCAGCCTACGTCGCAGCATCGACGGTAGAACGCTGTCTAGGTTGTCTACAGAACTACACTAAACAGTATAAAGATACCTGTACAGTATATACTCTCCAAATGGAGGTGACATAACAATAAAGTCTCAACCACAAAATAAAACTAAGGTAGATAGCTCAGAAGGAAAGACATATGATAGATGAAAGAGTAAATAAGTCCAGAGTCCAATACAAGCCTAGATATATACAATATCATAAGGTCTTAAAATATAACATAGAAAGTTAAAGTCTGATAAAGCTAGCTGGATCGCAGTCCAGTCAAACCTAGCTAACCTACACTACTCTGGAAGTACAAAATCTAGTGGCTCTACTATAAGGACACGATCCAAGACTACTCCATCTAACTCGATCCCATAATAGGTCGAGCAGTCCGCATCAGAATCATCTGTAATATATCATAACGGTATCCTCTCAGGAAAATGAGCAAGTACAAACACTAACAGCAGTTCCATGTGAATTGACAAATTCTATAAGAGACAGTATAATAAACTACGAGACAAAGATATATGAAAACTTGGGAACCATTCAGAAGCCGAGTTACAACCCTTAAACCAAACAAGGACCGGGGTTGTAACTCTTCTCCCGAGCAGAACTTAGTCTCCAATCAGGGTACAATGTAAAGGCATATAGAGCATGTGAGTAAATAAAATCATAGCATGGTGAGAAGTACAGAAAGTAAAACTGAACTGGATATATGATACAACAATAAATGTAAAATGTGATTTGAATTATTAGAGCGATATGTGATCGGCTAGGGAGTCAAGATAGGGTTATCCACTTGGCCCGACAATCATAGGAAAATCTCTAGAAAGGGTGTCACGACCCGCACCCTAGGGTTAGGGCACGAGAACGTAACAACGCCCAGCCTACGCCGCAGTGTCGGCGGTAGAACGCTGTCCTAGGTCTCAATGCATCTAATAGTATAAGACTAAACAGTTTATACTCCCCGAATGGGGGTGACATAGCAGAATGTAAACTCAATCACATCTAAGGTAGAGCATAAAGGAAGATAGATAAAACATGAAATCGAAAAGAGATACAACAGATAGAAGTCTAAGTGTCTAAGGTACAAACTCAGAATATATCTCAAAGCTCAAATACAGTAATCCATAAAATAAATACAACTCCAGACAACCGAGAATAGCTAACTAAACAACCTCTAATGTCTCTTCTAGGCTAGCAGGCAAATCTCTAAGCTATCTGTAAAATTTGTCAACGTATCCTGTCAGGAAAATGAGCAAGTACAAACACCAATAGCAGTTCCATATGAATTGAAAAATACTATAAGAGACAGTAATAATGAAATACATGACAAAGATATCGGCGACTTGGGAACCATTTGAAAGTCGAGTTACAACCCTTAAACCAAACAAGGACCGGGGTTGTAACCCTTCTTTCGAACAGAACCTAGTCCCATCATCATGGTACAGTATAAAAGACAGGTAGAGCATATGAGAAATGAATCATAGCATGGTGAAAGTACAGTAAGTAAAGGTGAACTGGAATGTAAGATATGACAACAAATAAATAAAAAGTGATTTGAACTATTAGGGCGAAATGTGATCGGCTGGGAAACACGAAAAGGTTATCCACTTGGCCCGACAATCACACAAAAATCTCTGAAAAGGGTCATGTCGGCCAACCTGGATAACCGGCATGGGGTATCTGCTACACCCTACGTGAGGTGAGGGTGGCGCTAGCAATATATAGTAACACACGGAGGCTTTGATCACATAACCCCTAATAATTCCCCTCTATCCCCCGAATAGTATCACGGATCCGGACATGGCACGTCATGACACAGGTTTCGAGAGCAGGGGGCCAGCCCACTCCCAAATCAATGTCTATACAAGTACAGGAACACGAAAATATCTCATACCCATATACCAAGAAAGTCCAGGAATAACATCTCATGACAGGATCCGACGTATACTAGTCCGTGAACCGTCGTGTCGGGAATCAAGTAAAACACTACGACTGAATCGGATATAGTAGATATCAAGACAATAAAAACTATCAGTGAATGTACTCGCCTGCGGTCCTGAGCTGATAAGTATAGAGGGTCCAACTGAAGCCACAGAGTCCTATTTAAAGCAACACAGGTTACAAGGTGTCTGGCTCCTAATTAGAACAACATAAATCACAACATGTCCAGAAGGGTAATATAAAGCACTACAATGCATTCTACATGAATCTAGGTCAACTAGGCCAAAGTCAACCCTTGGTCAACTCTGGTCAACTGCACTAGTCAAACTAGGTCAAGTCCTAACCCAGCAAGTCTTACTAGGCCTAACCAAGACTATCCTAGCAAGCACACATCAATACAAGGCTATACAATCCAACATACACCCGACTCTATATAGCATACAATTATTTAATACTCAAATAGGCAAGAATTCACATTAGATATACACTAGGTAATCTATTACTTTAAGCTATACATGTCTACACATATATACACATGCATATATTGGTATTCAACATTAGGTCTATAATCATGGCATTTCAATGGCTATATAAACTTATATATTACAATACAATATGCTACCATATATATAATATACATACATAGCTAAGTTAACTATATTCATAAATACTTATTTAAGAGGCTATGTGTGTGTATGTGAACATGGCAAAGGGGCAAGTGAGGGTTAAATGGGCATACATAGTGTATACATATCAAAGAGTGTCAAAGTGTAAGTGAACAATATGTCAAATATGATAGTGTCAACATAGTGTAAGGGGGTACATGAGGTAATATAGGATTTGTGTTAACATAGAATATTACATCTCATTAACTTGTATATTGCATACATTACATCTATTATTATATTACATTCATGCTTGCATTCATTCATCATTCATTTATTCTCTTGCACTACTATATGCACCATACATTACATACTATGGAACCTACATATTCATTACAAACCATACTTATACATGCTTACATTAGATAGGATACTTACACCTCATACATCATTTATTTAACCATTTACTCATGCTTGTATTCACTATTTAGTTATATAATGTATATACATTAACATGGGTTAAAATCAAATAGAACATTATATTACACACAAGGGTGCACAAAATGCATATGCCGAATAGTAACTCCTACTAATAATCAATACTGTACCAACTCAGTATGAATTAAATTCTAGAATTAAATTATGTTATAGATCTATGTGTTAGCTTTCCGAAACTTCAAACGGATTGCGTTTTCGTTTCCGGAAACTCCCGGAATCGCGAAAACACCGAGAACGCGTTTGTCTTTCGTACAGCTGACACTCAAATAATTCTCCAGAAAGTTACAAAAATAAATAGGCCTATTAATACATGTTTTTGGAAAGCTAACTTCAATACGCTTCTTTTAAAAAAACGGGAGATTAAACCGAGCTTTGAGCTAGAAGTTATGACATTTCTGTAACATCCAGTTTTCTGAAATTGGAGTATTTTTGAAAAATTATTATTTTTATTATTTATTAATGGTGTTTTAGTCATGATATGATTTTTGGTGATTTTAGTTAATTTAAAACTATTTTTCTAAGTCATGGCTTATGACTTTGTGATTTGACTAGTATAACCCTAGTGTAAACCCTAGAGATTTTATAACCTAGAGACTAACTATGACCATGTAAGCCTAACCATGTGATTAGGATATCAAATTACCACTTTTTAATCAAAAGGGTATTTTGGTAATTTATTAGAATTTATTTGGATTTATGTGATTTATTATTATTTAATTAATTGATTAGTGTCATGTTAGCTCCTAACCTAGTTTACCCTAATCTAGAGATTAGTCACTAACCTAGGAGGCTAATGTTAGATATTAGATTTATGTGTAAATATCTAGGTTTGATAATATCTAGATATTTTACTTTTAGATATTTCCTAGAAACCTAAATATCTATTCCCTTAGTCAAAGACTTAGGGGCTAAGTTTTGCTAGGTGGATGAACCCTAAATATCTATCCCCTACCCCCCATGACCAGCCAACCCTACCCCCCATCCTATATGAACAACCCCCCCTTCATTCAAGCCTCATTTCATACACTTAAAAACCTAGTTTTCCTACAACTTCACACCCTCACCACTTAACCAATTTAGCTCCAAATTGAGCCTAGTTTCTTACATTAGACTCCCCTACACTAGAGGATACCAATTGTGGCTTGCTAGCAAGGATTTGTGAAGCTTTGGACATTAGGAGTTGAAGGAGGATTTCATTCAAATAGGCCTATATTTGAGGATTTTGCACTCATAGGTAAATATCCTCAAACCTAGTTAATATTATGTTTTCTCTTCATAATTGCATGCATATAGGTAAACCCTAGCTGTGTGTCAAGTTTGGTAGGAAGTAGGTTTGAATTGGTGTCCGTATCGGACACGTATCTGTGTTTAAATTGCATTGTTTGGTGAAATGCCACTTAGGAATAAATGTTGTTATTTTCCAAAACAAATTATATTTTTGGGTAGCCCTAGACATGTAGGACACAACCCTAGTTGACTGAGCACACTTCGAGTCGTGTCCGTGTCCAAAACGGGACACGAACACACTGTTAAAAACCACTGTGCACACTGAAAAACCCCACTGTTTGATACTTCGTGTCGTGTCTACACGTGTCGTGGACACGATATGGAAACCTAGACACAAACCTAACCACCCCACCTACCCACTGACACAAGCACAAGGCTCTACGTGCCACGTGTGGAGCACACGACCCTTCGACACGCGTGCACGAGGCTGTGCACGCTGTCCTGCTACCCGACACTGATTGCGGACACAACACAACACGTGGACACGTGCCACTTGGCACGAGGCCAGGGGCACCCTCTGACAACCTACCCACGAAGTTTTATGCGACCACGTGTCGTATCGGACACAAAATTGCCTCTGCACTGGTCACTCACTGACACTGTAAACACAAACTCGAGGCTCTGATACGCCTCTCTTACTCGGACACGACACGACCCCGACTCGATTCAGGGTGCTGAACACTTAGGGTAACCCTAAGCGAATCTACCCACGTGATCACGAGACTTCTAGACCCTTGTGTCGTGTCCACGAGACACATGAACTTGTGCACGATACAGTGCAATTCCTGTGTACTGTATTTACCCGATTTAGGTTTTTTGACACTGGACACGTCGTGTCGTGTTGTGGTAGACTCCTAGGGACACCTACGACACATGTACACCTAGGGGCTCGATTACCAACCCTTAGATTAGGGTATTAGTTAGGTTTTGTATCAATTTTGGGATTTACCTATATGTTCAGTCATGAACAGTAAATCCCTGTTATTTTTCAGTATTTAAATTGAATTTCAAATTGATTTTTATGAATATGTATACGTATTTTTGGGTGTATATATATTGTATACATATGTATATATGTATGTGTGTGTGTATGTGAGTATGTGAGTGTATGTATGTGTGTATATGTAGATATGTAGGGGTGGTTACATATATGCATATATGTATGTGTGTGGGTTGGGTTCCTTCTCAGATTTCCAGGGTTTAAACCCCCCTGCTGTGTTTCACACCACTGCCACTTGCCACTGTCACACTCTCACTCTCCTTGCCTCTCTCTCTATATATTGTAGTGTACATATATATATATGGGGTATTATATAGTATACCATATATAGGGTATTATATAGTGTATCATATATATACATAGAGTATTATATACATAGTTGGGTATACATGTAGATTATATATATATATATATATATATATATATATATATATATATATATATATATATATATATATATATATATATATATATAGAGGGGCTATATGTGGGTATCATGTAGGTTGGCTATATAGGGTTGTATAGATGTGTATGGGTACATATATATATATATATTAGATTGTGGGTATTATATATATAGTTGGATATATATGGTATATATATATATGTGATATGGCCTTGGTATTATATATATATAGTTGACTATATAAATTAGATATGTACATATATGTATATAGACTTGATATCTTGGACTATGGCCTATGTGTATATAGGTATTGAATGTATGTCTTGGTGCCATAGGAATACTAGCCTATGGTTAGTAGCAAGTTAGAATTGACTACTAGGTCTAGTAGACCTAGTTTGACTAGATAGTTGACCATTGTTGACCAAAGTCAACTATAGGTCAAACCTTGACCTAATTGACCTAGAAATGACTTGGATGAACATAGAAGGACTATTTGACTAAGGTTTGACTAAACCCTAACTAGATGATTAGGTTAACCATATGGATTATGAGGGTAATCCTATATAGATGAAGATATGTATGGGGTTAAGTGAGATACTTAGAGTTGAGTCATGACTTGAGTTGGAGAATGGGATTAGCTTGATTACAGGATTAAGGTTGGTATATATTTTGTGTGATATACTTGTATAGATGATTGGTTATACCCAGTGTTCTAAAAATCGGCCTAGGCGCCCGCCTAGGCGCCGCCTAGGCGCTAGGCGCCCGTCCACCGCACCGAAAACCCCCTAGGCGGTGGGCTAGGCGGCTAGGCGGGCCCTAGGCGGGCCTAGGCGCCCCTAGGCGGCGGGTTTTTTGAATTTTTTGATTTTTTTTTTTTTGATTTTTTTTTTGATTTTGTTTATTCTTAGTTGTATTTTGGATATTTGTTTGGGTTTTAAGATAGTATTTGGATTTTAGAACATTAAAATTTCAAAATTCAAAATTCAAAATTCAAAATTTCAAAAATTTCAAATTTTTTTTTCTAGGCGGCCGCCTAGGCGGCGCCTAGGCGCCACCTAGGCGGGCTAGGCGCTAGGCGGACCTCCGCCGCACCGAGTCCGCCTAGCGCTTTTTACAACATTGGTTATACCTTAACATTGTGGTATAGTATCTTAGGTATCCTAAGACATGTTAGCCTATGTTTGGTTTTGAGTTAGCCTTATAGAGTTGACCATTGACCTAATTGCCTTATTGACTAGTCTGTGATTAACCAAAACCTTAGTTAGTCTAAGATTGACCTAGACTTTGACCTAGCTTGACCATGTTGGCTAGTATTGACTAATCTGACCATTATTGACTAAACCCTAGATAACTTGACTAGTTTGGCTAGAATGTTTGACCAAGAGTTGACTTTAACCTAGATTAGACTTGTTTAACCTTGTTTGACCTTGTATGACTTAGTTTAACTTCTTGTGACCTAGTATGACTTGATTTGACTTAGTTTGACTGTAGTGTTGACCAAGTTTGACTTTGACCTAGATTGGCTTAGAATTCATATAGATTGCATCGTAGATTTCATTTAACTTCATTTTGGACATGTCATAACTGTATTGCTCTATTTTAGGACATTCTGACCCTGGTACAGACATCTGATATTATACTACTCTTTCCAGAGTAACAGGCGAGTACATTCTCTGATAGTTCTCTCATTTATTTGTCGATTACTGTATTTCAGTTCTAGTTAGTTCTATATGATTCTCTGTATCAACACGTATGGATATTTCTGGATTCATGTATCGATACATACCTTACCTGCTGGCCTCTATTACTGGAGTCATTAGTATCATTCCGGAATCATTTCTGGAATCATCATATATTGGCCAGACTCATCTCGATTCTTTTGTCGATTTTGGATTCACTTGCTGGGTGGGAAAATATTGAGTAAGACATGTAGACATACCCCAAATCCGGAATCTCTCACTGGAATCTACCGGAAGCATAGCCATCTCTTGCCCGATCAGTGAGAGATGTGCCTGATACCTACAACCGTTTGCATGTCGACCTCGGTATTTTAAAACACACTGTTAGATTATAGTTGGACTCACCCTGGATTCATTGATCACTGTTGGACTCATCTTGTACTGGAAATCCTCTGGTATCGGATTATATGGACTGGACTCACACTAGGATTATATTAGACTTATATCGTACTGTCTGGACTCGTAAATGTTATTCTAGTTCAGTTAGCTTTTATTACAGTCTTCATTGCCATGATTCTTCTCTTGTTTTAGTTATCTTTTTTTTCTTGTATCTTACTGTTTCTCTATGCCATCATTACCTGTATAAAACTGCCATGTTCATCAATAAAACTGTCTATAACTGCTTTATAGTTCTTTGTCATTTACTTGGATTTTTCTAGATGAGTTGTACTCGTTCCCGTCCTGATTGGACCTGTTGAAAATATTACAGATGATAATTCTGAGGACACCTGCCCTACTTACCATGGACCTGGCGAGGGATTAGCTACCTTTGGTTCCGACTCTCAGGAGTGATTCAGGAGATTAGCTAGTAGACTACTTTAGCTTTCATGTTTTGACTTGTTGTATTAAAGTTAAGTTATTGAGTTTGTATTAAGTTGGTTTGAGACATTGTTGTATTATTTTAGTAGTTAGTCGTTGTTGTCTTTAATTCCTTAGGTATAACTTCTGTGCTTTAGACTGTGATTGAGTATATCCTATCCTTTACCTGTCCTCCATTCGGAGCTGATATCTGGACAAGCACATTATATATACTGCATGAGATTAGTTAGCAACCTAGGACAGCTTACTACCGCCGACACTGCGGCGTAGGCTGGACGTACCCACTTCTCGTGCCCCTATACAGGGTGCGGGTCGTGACATGTTTTTAGTGGTGGCCCATGCAGGTCCTGACTAAATTGTTTGGTTACATTATTGTACCAAGCATGCCTGCAATTAGAAACTTAAGGTAATTAGACAACATTAGGAATGACGCTTAGAACACCTAGAGGAATACTAGAATTACAATATAGGAAATACATCACATGCTTGCTATTATAATTTGATTTTCTTGTCTATGATTGTTTTGCTTTTAAAGAGTCCTCATAAGTCCTTTTTGTTGTAATTAGATGGTGCTTACTCGTTCATCCCAGCATGTCACACCTGAGAATGGCACACTCCCCATCCAGTCAGCTGACCAGTTGACTGATACACCTCCACCTACCACCTTCTCCCACTCCACAGATCCACAAATCCAGATATCTCCACCATCTTCCACCTCACAGTCCCAGCAGGAGCCAATACTTCCACCACCCCCTATCACTATACCTACCCAGGCTTCCGTCACACTCGAAGGGAACCAACTGCTCACTCTGATCCAGGGGTTCCTAGTAACTCATCAGGAGCAGACCACCCTACTCCGCCAGAGCATGGAGCATTCTGAGGAACGTACCGTGGTAGCACCACCTGTAGAGCCGCGGCAGAGAGCGGGGACGATCAAGGACTTCATGGGTCTGAACCCCAAGGAGTTCTTAGGGACTGAGGGCATAGTAGTAGTAGATGACTGGTTAGACTCGGTAGAGAGGAAGCTCCTTGGAGTTAGGATGCCGGATGACCTCCAGGTCGAGGCAGCGAGATTTCTGCTGATAGACTTGGCAGGTGTCTGGTTCCGGAATGAGCCGTTGTTTGCGAGAGGAAGAGCCACTTGGGATCAGTTCAAGACCCAGTTCAAGAAGAAATTCTTTTCGACCACCGCTAGGATAGCCATGGGGCTACGATTCTAGAACATCCAGCAGGGGACCCGTTCTGTCGACGAGTATGCGGCAGAGTTTAGTCGCCTGAGACGTTTTGCTCCTAGTCTAGTTGCTGACCCTGAGGAGATGACGCGTAGGTTTTGCCATGGTCTAGTTCCAGACATTGGCATTCTTATAGTGGCGAACGGTATGACTGACTACTATCAGAGCTTAGAGTTAGCCCGGAGTATCGAGGACCGTCTTCTATCTTGCAAGAGGCCGGCTTCTGTACACATTGAGGGACCCTCCAAGCGTCAGGCTTTCCAGCAGAAAGTGCCGACGCTACACCAGCAGACATATCATCCACCCACACCACATCATTCGACCCCGCCAGTTAGAGCCCCAGGACCCCGGCAGCAGAGGCCATTTCAGCAGGTACAGCATCAGTACCGAGGTCAGGACCCGAAGACGATCAGTTGTTTATACTGCAGGAAGCAGGGACACATCAGGGAGCAGTGTAGGAAGAGGCTGAAGGTTTGCTATACCTGTGGGTCTGATACTCACCAGAAGAGGGATTGTCCTATTGCGCCTCCTTATAAGGGAGCTAGGCCACCTATAGCTCAGCACCAGAGGGGTGGAGCTTTTGCGATGACGGTCGAGGAGACCAACGCTGCAGGTGACGGGTTAGCAGGTTTGTCTTTTCTGTCCTTCCTTTCCCATATTGTTGTATGATTCCATTAGTATCTGTCAGGATATGCTTGTGATGTGCTAGATAATATAGTTGCCCTGTTCGAGACTGTGGAATCACGACCAGTAGGACTATGATTGCATGTTATCTTTTTTGACTCTGATTGACTGGGGGTTTGACCTAGAAGGAGTACGACTATCTTAATTTCGAGGACGAAATTTCTCTAAGGAGGGTAGACTTGTAACACCCAGTTTTCTGAAATTGGGATATTTTTGAAAAATTATTATTTTTATTATTTATTAATGGTGTTTTAGTCATGATATGATTTTTGGTGATTTTAGTTAATTTAAAACTATTTTTCTAAGTCATGGCTTATGACTTTGTGATTTGACTAGTATAACCCTAGTGTAAACCCTAGAGATTTCATAACCTAGCGACTAACCATGACCATGTAAGCCTAACCATGTGATTAGGATATCAAATTACCACTTTTAGTCAAAAGGGTATTTTGGTAATTTATTAGAATTTATTTGGATTTATGTGATTTATTATTATTTAATTAATTGATTAGTGTCATGTTAGCTCCTAACCTAGTTTACCCTAATCTAGAGATTAGTCACTAACCTAGGAGGCTAATGTTAGATATTAGCTTTATGTGTAAATATCTAGGTTTGATAATATCTAGATATTTTACTTTTAGATATTTCCTAGAAACCTAAATATCTATTCCCTTAGTCAAATACTTAGGGGCTAAGTTTTGCTAGGTGGATGAACCCTAAATATCTATCCCCTACCCCCCATGACCAGCCAACCCTACCCCCCATCCTATATGAACAACCCCCCTTCATTCAAGCCTCATTTCATACACTTAAAAACCTAGTTTTCCTACAACTTCACACCCTCACCACTTAACCAATTTAGCTCCAAATTGAGCCTAGTTTCTTGCATTAGACTCCCCTACACTAGAGGATACCAATTGTGGCTTGCTAGCAAGGATTTGTGAAGCTTTGGACATTAGGAGTTGAAGGAGGATTTCATTCAAATAGGCCTATATTTGAGGATTTTGCACTCATAGGTAAATATCCTCAAACCTAGTTAATATTGTGTTTTCTCTTCACAATTGCATGCATATAGGTAAACCCTAGCTGTGTGTCAAGTTTGGTAGGAAGTAGGTTTGAATTGGTGTCCGTATCGGACACGTATCTGTGTTTAAATTGCATTATTTGGTGAAATGCCACTTAGGAATAAATGTTGTTATTTTCCAAAACAAATTATATTTTTGGGTAGCCCTAGACATGTAGGACACAACCCTAGTTGACTTAGCACACTTCGAGTCGTGTCCGTGTCCAAAACGGGACATGAACACACTGTTAAAAACCACTGTGCACACTGAAAAACCCCACTGTTTGACACTTCGTGTCGTGTCTACACGTGTCGTAGACACGATACAGAAACCTAGACACAAACCTAACCATCCCACCTACCCACTGACACAAGCACAAGGCTCTACGTGCCACGTGTGGAGCACACGACCCTTCGACACGCGTGCACGAGACTGTGCACGCTGTCCTGCTACCCGACACTGATTGCGGACATAACACAACACGTGGACACGTGCCACTTGGCACGAGGGTAGGGGCACCCTCTGACAACCTACCCACAAAGTTTCATGCGACCACGTGTCGTATCGGACACGAAATTGCCTCTGCACTGGTCACTCTCTGACACTGTAAACACGAACTCGAGGCTCTGATATGCCTCTCTTACTCGGACACGACACGACCCCGACTCGATTCAGGGTGCTGAACACTTAGGGTAACCCTAGGCGAATCTACCCACGTGATCACGAGACTTCTAGACCCTTGTGTCGTGTCCACGAGACACATGAACTCGTGCACGATACAGTACAATTCCTGTGCACTGTATTTACCCGATTTGGGTGTTTTGACACTGGACACGCCGTGTCGTATCGTGGTAGACTCCTAGGGACACCTACGACACATGTACACCTAGGGGCTCGATTACCAACCCTTAGATTAGGGTATTAGTTAGGTTTTGTATCAATTTTGGGATTTACCTATATGTTCAGTCATGAACAGTAAATCCCTGTTATTTTTCAGTATTTAAATTGAATTTCAAATTGATTTTTATGAATATGTATACGTATTTTTGGGTGTATATATATTGTATACATATGTATATATGTATGTGTGTGTATGTGAGTATGTGAGTGTATGTATGTGTGTATATGTAGATATGTAGGGGTGGTTACGTATATGCATATATGTATGTGTGTGGGTTGGGTTCCTTCTCAGATTTCCAGGGTTTAAAACCCCCCCTGCTGTGTTTCACACCACTGCCACTTGCCACTGTCACACTCTCACTCTCCTTCCCTCTCTCTCTATATATTGTAGTGTACATATATATATGGGGTATTATATAGTGTACCATATATAGGGTATTATATAGTGTATCATATATATACATAGAGTATTATATACATAGTTGGGTATACATGTAGATTATATATATATATATATATATATATATATATATATATATATATATATATATATATATATATATATATATATAGGTATTATATATATAGAGGGGCTATATGTGGGTATCATGTAGGTTCGCTATATAGGGTTGTATAGATGTGTATGGGTACATATATATATATATATATATTAGATTGTGGGTATTATATATATAGTTGGATATATATGGTATATATATATATATATATATGTGATATGGCCTTGGTATTATATATATATAGTTGACTATATAAATTAGATATGTACATATATGTATATAGACTTAATATCTTGGACTATGGCCTATGTGTATATAGGTATTGAATGTATGTCTTGGTGCCATAGGAATACTAGCCTATGGTTAGTAGCAAGTTAGAATTGACCACTAGGTCTAGTAGACCTAGTTTGACTAGATAGTTGACCATTGTTGACCAAAGTTAACTATAGGTCAAACCTTGACCTAATTGACCTAGAAATGACTTGGATGAACATAGAAGGACTATTTGACTAAGGTTTGACTAAACCCTAACTAGATGATTAGGTTAACCATATGGATTACGAGGGTAATCCTATATAGATGAAGATATGTATGGGGTTAAGTGAGATACTTAGAGTTGAGTCATGACTTGAGTTGGAGAATGGGATTAGCTTGATTACAGGATTAAGGTTGGTATATATTTTGTGTGATATACTTGTATAGATGATTGGTTATACCTTAACATTGTGGTATAGTATCTTAGGTATCCTAAGACATGTTAGCCTATGTTTGGTTTTGAGTTAGCCTTATAGAGTTGACCATTGACCTAATTACCTTATTGACTAGTCTGTGATTAACCAAAACCTTAGTTAGTCTAAGATTGACCTAGACTTTGACCTAGCTTGACCATGTTGACTAGTATTGACTAATCTGACCATTATTGACTAGACCCTAGATAATTTGACTAGTTTGGCTAGAATGTTTGACCAAGAGTTGACTTTAACCTAGATTAGACTTGTTTAACCTTGTTTGACCTTGTATGACTTAGTTTAACTTCTTGTGACCTAGTATGACTTGATTTGACTTAGTTTGACTGTAGTGTTGACCAAGTTTGACTTTGACCTAGACTGGCTTAGAATTCATATAGATTGCATCGTAGATTTCATTTACCTTCATTTTGGATATGTCATAACTGTATTGCTCTATTTTAGGACATTCTGACCCTGGTACAGACATCTGATATTACACTACTCTTTTCAGAGTAACAGGCGAGTACATTCTCTGATAGTTCTCTCATTTATTTGTCGATTACTGTATTTCAGTTCTAGTTAGTTCTATGTGATTCTCTGTATCTACACGTATGGATATTTCTGGATTCATATATCGACACATACCTTACTTGCTGGCCTCTATTACTGGAGTCATTAGTATCATTCCGGAATCATTTCTGGAATCATCATATATTGGCCAGACTCATCTCGATTCTTTTGTCGATTTTGGATTCACTTGCTGGGCGAAGAAATATTGAGTAAGACATGTAGACATACCCCAAAGCCGGAATCTCTCACTGGAATCTACCGGAAGCATAGCCATCTCTTGCCCGATCAGTGAGAGATGTGCCTGATACCTACAGCCGTTTGCATATCGACCTCGGTATTTTAAAACACACTGTTAGATTATAGTTGGACTCACCCTGGATTCATTGATTACTGTTGGACTCATCTTGTACTGGAAATCCTCTGGTATCGGATTATATGGACTGGACTCACACTGGGATTATATTAGACTTATATCGTACTGTCTGGACTCGTAAATGTTATTCTAGTTCAGTTAGCTTTTATTACAGTCTTCATTGCCATGATTCTTCTCTTGTTTTAGTTACCTTTCTTTTCTTGTATCTTACTGTTTCTCTATGCCATCATTACCTGTATAAAACTGCCATGTTCATCAATAAAACTGTCTATAACTGCTTTATAGTTCTTTGTCATTTACTTGGGTTTTTCTAGATGAGTTGTACTCGTTCCCGTCCTGATTGGACCTGTTGAAAATATTACAGATGATAATCCTGAGGACACCTGCCCTACTTACCATGGACCTGGCGAGGGATTAGCTACCTTTGGTTCCGACTCTCAGGAGTGATTCAGGAGATTAGCTAGTAGACTACTTTAGCTTTCATGTTTTGACTTGTTGTATTAAAGTTAAGTTATTGAGTTTGTATTAAGTTGGTTTGAGACATTGTTGTATTATTTTAGTAGTTAGTCGTTGTTGTCTTTAATTCCTTAGGTATAACTTCTGTGCTTTAGACTGTGATTGAGTATATCCTATCCTTTACTTGTCCTCCATTCGGAGCTGATATCTGGACAAGTACATTATATACACTGCATGAGATTAGTTAGCAACCTAGGACAGCTTACTACCCGCCGACACTGCGGCGTAGGCTGGACGTACCCACTTCTCGTGCCCCTATACAGGGTGCGGGTCGTGACAATTTCTAAGTTAGGGCTGAAATTAAAAACGTGGATAAAAATCATGACGGATTTAAATAGTTTGAGCCAAAAGAATACACAATATATATCATAATTATCCACAACAATAATAGCAATAATAATATGAGAAACCACACTCACAAACTTGATTATATAATCATCATGAACCATTTATTACATATATAAATATAGATACACTCTCATTACAATATATATATATATAAATCTATATATGTAACATGAACACATCCATAGGGGTGTAAAATGGACAAAGTAGTCCGTTGTCCGTACGTGTCCGGCTCGATAAATGGTTCGACCGCGGACCGTCCGATTGATTAACGAATAGAACTTGGACATTTTTTTGATCCGTTTAAAAATCGGACCCGGACACGGTCATATCCATGTCCGGTCCGAATTTGTTCGCGAACCGTCCGATAGTGGAGACTCATTTTGGTTTTGCATCAATTATGTCGTATTATTTTGGTTTTGCATTAATTTCTTGTTGTTCGGTCTCCATTTTTGTTAACATTTTACTATTGTTTGTTGTATTCTATAACCTTTAATTGTATTTTCTTTTAACTTGATTTTTTGTACCAACTATCAAGGTATCTTGATAAATAATAGCTTTTGGTAATATATTTCATTTGTCCGCGGACCGTCCGATTGAATTAACGAACAGTGGTTGTCCGTGTCTGTCCGGCCCGAACTCGAACAGTGGACTGTCCGTGTCCGTCCGTCCGAACTCATTTTTATTTTCGGACCGAACACGGACAGTGGACTGTCCGTGTCCGTCCGGCCCGTTTACACCCCTACACATCCACAACACAAGGACACTCCTATGACCTCCAAATGGACACAAAATGGACACAAATGGAGATACAACCGTGGGGGTCATTCCTATGGGTTTACAATATTCCTATATGCATGTAGGGGTGGTTTAGAGGAGAGATTATACCTTCTGGGAGAGAGATTCAAAGGAAAAGCCTTCCGACACGACACCGACACGTAGAGATTCCAAAAGGACACGAACGAGCTCCGATTCCTCCCAAACTTGGCTAGCTTCTCCCTTTCATGGAGTAGAGGAGAAAAGAAGAAGATTTGGTGGAAGAAGGAGTTGATTTGGTGGAGAAATGATAGGGATTTGCTCTCTAGAAATTTAGGAAAGAACAAGAGAGAGAAAAATAGATGGATAATGACAAATGGGAGGCTCAACCCTATCCTTATTGTGTCTGGCCATAAAGGTAGTTTTGTCCTATTAGGAAAAGTCCAAAAGCCCCTTTTCTAGTCTATTTACTAATACATTGGTAAGGGGTTAAGTCGGGGGTAGTTTGGTCAATCCTAAAACACTAATCCATATTAATACTAACCAAAATAATTAGTCTAGTCACTAACTAAAATTAATATCATGTGGACTAAAATTAATATTATGTGGGCCATGTCTAACTAGTGTGTGGGTCCCACTAGAGTCAAACTACCCCCTCCCGGGTCCCCAATACAAGTCGGAATGAGTTAAAATTTGAACCCGACTCAAATAACCCCAAAATATTACAATAAATAAATAAATAATTCCAAAATAATTTAAAAATAAAAAATGATAAAAATACCCCTATTTCTGGAAACTGGGTCTCATTCTCCTCCTTATTCTCCTCTCTGTTCTCCTCCTCATTCTCCTCCTTATTCTCCTCTCTAGATCTCATTCTCCTCCTCATGCTACTGTTGCTCCTGCTAGTGCTATTGCTGCTCCTATAGCTTATTCTCCTTCTCATTCTCCTCTCTATTCTCCTCCTCATTCTCCTCCTCATTCTCCTCTCTATTCTCCTCCTTTTCATTCTCCTCTCTATTCTCCTCCTCATTCTCCTCTCTATTCTCCTCCTCATTCTCCTCCTTCTCATTCTCCTCTCTATTCTCCTCCTCATTCTCCTTCTCATTCTCCTCTCTATTCTCCTCCTCATTCTCCTCCTTCTCATTCTCCTCTCTATTCTCCTCCTCATTCTCCTCCTTCTCATTCTCCTCTCTATTCTCCTCCTTCTCATTCTCCTCTCTATTCTCCTCCTCATTCTCCTCCTCATTCTCCTCTCTATTCTCCTCCTCATTCTCCTCTTTCTCATTCTCCTCTCTATTCTCCTCCTCATTCTGACACATACATATCTATATATATATACAGACACATACACACATATACATATAAATACACACTCTCAACACCACTACCACTCTCCTCTACACACACAAATACACATGTATATATATATATATATATATATATATATATATATATATATATATATATATATATATATATATATATATATATATATGTATATATATATATATATATATACCTGTCTAAAAAGGATAAATCCATAAATAATCCTTAAACTAGATTTTAAGGAAACCTACAAAGGCTAGGGTCAACTTGTAGAGAATGGTCTTCCCTATAATTAATGTGAAAGAATGAATGCAAAATGAGGAATTAAATGAGAGTTAATGACATACCTAAATTGTAGATTTGATGGAGAAGAAGAAGTTGGAAAGGAATGAATGAAGAGAGAGAGAGTGATAACTTAGTGAAGAAGAAAGGAGAGATGGAGGGGGTGCTGTATGTGGCCGGCCATGGAGCATGGGTAGGGGCACTTGTAATTACAAGTTTGCCCCTCCCTAAGCCTACATGCTAAAATAATCCAAAAATGGGTTTGGAAAAATGCTAAAATTAATTAAAATCATAATTAAACTTAATTACTCATGGGGGACTAGTCCAAACTCCTAAACCTAAAAGTTTAGTTTGTGTGGGCCATGGCTAATTAACAGGCTAAATATAACTCAAGTCAAAATTCACCGGGGTCCCGAATTAACTCGGAATGCGATAAAATTCGAACCCGACTCCTAATATAATTAAATAATAACATTCATAAAATAAAACTCCCAAAAATATTATGAAATGGAAAATTACTATTTTACCCCTAACTGGGAAAAGTGAGGGTGACAAGTAGATCACAACTATATATTGGGTCGAATGAATTGAGTCGAGGTTGAGTCTCTAATGGTAGTCAGAAAAGTATACCGGTATTATGGTAAGGGTTATAGCTAGTCCTTCTGTCCTGAAAGTCATACCATAAAAATAGAGTACAAGGGGACGGGTTTGAGTGGGACATGATATACCTAGATGAAGGTGGACTCGTCTAGATCTTGCATATGAAATTTGTTGGAAGGTAACAGTTGGTCCCATGCTCCGAATATTAATGACACGGCCGGGGACACAAAATGATCTAAATGGAAAGTGGGAGTCCATTGGGCAATAACTATCCTTCTAATGGAAAATTTATCCTAAGCAATCTGTAATCTTCATATATTCCAAAAGTTTAGGGCTTACAGTCTACCCACCTTAGAAATAGGACATGGTCTTAGGAAAATTAAGGTTAGAGGGTTCCCAAAGTCCGGATACTGTACCCCGACTCTTGTTGATAAGAAATAAGGCATGGCATAACGGAATACGGTAGATATAAGTCAAGTCGAGGGTCGTTCCTTAATGAATGGGAAACGGGTGTGTACAAAGATACATGGTTGATAAAATAGAAGGACCCACTCAACCATAGTGTACAAGAGTTATTGACAGGGTAACCAACTCTAAGGCACATCACATGAAAAGATTTCTAACAACTGAGTCTTGAATTTCTATTGGGGTCAAACCTGCCAGACTATGGTTTCTAGGGGTATGGGTTTAAGGGTTGCTAGTTAAAGCAAGCTTCACGCAAATAATTAGAGGCCCACAACAATTGGTTCCTTGAGAATAAATAGTCTCCTAGGTTTTCATTTTGACTAAGGGTAAAGCCCTAATCATTCTCAAATTTAGATGGCTTGAAAGTCTCAATAGTTGTTTGAGGATCGAGAGGAGAACGAGTAACTCAATCGCATGACTGGCCGATGGTAGCTATGCTTGTGTTTACCACTATCATAGCCATGGGGATACTTTGTATCTCTCTACCATCACGAGCTCTCGTCCTTCCGAATCGGAGAAAAATAAAACGATAAGGAGTTCAAGAGAGATGTTACTGAATACAATTTCGTGATTCAAGGGCAAATGTATAATTTAAGATGAATTATCAATGCAGTAGCGGATGAGATTCTAGAGACATCTACATCTCAATCCACGTAGGTTAATAAGTGGGAGAGCGAACCGGGTGCACTACGGTTGATCAGACCGTAATATATCGATTCTGATTAGACAGTATATTAGTGGCGTCCCCAATAAACATGTCTTGAATCAAGCTCGATGAAAGAATAAGCTTGCAAAACTAGGCTGTGATAGCAGCGTTGGTCAAGATAGTCAAAATACAGGTACGCAAGATTTTTGAAAGGAGGCATTAGTAGTTCGAGTTCTGTGAGAATCAAACCTTACCTGGTGTTCTTACTTATACAGTCATCCTACTATCTTCTTATTCATAAGACTTTGGTCAACCAATGGGTTATGACCTCTAAATTCTACATTCTAGGTAAACCTATTAGTGTCAATCAATATCCTCGTCAGTAAGTCACAAGGACTACAGAATGCTAGGTCGAGAGACGCGCTACCCAACTCACAAAACTTTCACTAATATCGTCTTTGTATGGCATTGTCCTATCCTCTATGGTATCCCAAACTTGTAATCATGTTTGAAGTCCTTTCACCGCGGATTACGCCTCGCCCGTATACTCTGGCTGTGGTAAACCATTGGTTTCGTAACTCAACATGATACAAAATCGAACCCTTCTTAACTATATCCCATATTGGCTCAAGGGTGTCTACGATCAAGAGGACCACTAGCTATAGTTTTAGCAATACTCTATGGCCTATATTTTCTTAAACCCATTTCAACTCTAGGGGTCGTGTCTCGCCAGTGCGCTGCTGGCTGCAGTGTATCCATAGTCTCCAATATTCAATTAAATGGTGACAGTGCGCTGCTGTCCTACCATTATGAGTTAACTAACGTTCCTTTGACTATATCTAAAAATATTCATGAGCTTCTAGAGAGTCGAACAAGTTGACCATGAACTAGAGCGTAAGCATTTGTCTTATCAATCACAACCCTTAAAATAAAGGATTGAACAGGAAAGAAATATCTGAGGACAAAAGAAATACAACATTCTAATATCTATTCATTGCGTATTCAAACCACAGAGGAAAACTTTTTGGATTGAAACTAACTCGAGGTTCGTATATGGGTAACATAATCAGAAATTGTATAAAAACACTAATCCTTAGGACAACTAGGAACTAAATGGGCCATTCGGACTAGGGTATGGGGATGATACCTAAGGGGTCAAGAGGAGGAACTAAACAATTTATCAAGGTTAGATTATCAATCCTAGGAAGTCCGATCTCACCAAGTGAATAATCTATTCACATTGGATCATATCGTCATATCAAGAGGTAATAGTGTACCTATAGGGATCTAACAAACTATCAAAATTAATAACTCCTCGTCTAAATTGTATGGCCTATACTACCCATCGGTCAATTTGTGTAAGGGACTCCTAGTCCTAGTCATTCTCTTAAATTAAATTAATTCTTGTTCGTGAATGAGCATGTCATAGTCGCAGGCTCGCAATAGTACGACTAACTTAAGTACTATCACGAGTTCGCATGATTTGCAAAGACTGACCTGCATGGGCCACCACAAAAACTTGTCACGACCCGCACCCATTTTTTTTTAAACGGATACGAGACGTGTCCAACCCAGCCTATGTCGCAGTGTCGACGGTAGAACGCTGTCACGGCCATGAAGATCCAAATCACAAATAATGCTCATTCACAAAATTAATTAATCTCACAAGATCACAAGTTTTACATTTGTAGAAAATATAAACTTGTACAAATAAATGAATGACTACTACTCAACTATCTAGCTAGTCTCTAGGCTTTGTCTGCAAATATTCTCGTTACTCCCCAAGCTAAGTGAATCCACGGCTAACCTGAAAATGTTGGTTTCCAGTCAGGAATGGAACGAGCACAATCACTGAATGCAATCTCAATAAAGAAAATGACTATAAACAAAGGTTAGACATCAATCATGAGTTTTGAAAATAACCAGAAAATACAGAAAACCAATAGTAAATAAATAGACACAAAATACTTTTCCCACTGTTAGAAGTACCTTTGATATGTGATCGGTTCTACACGGTCTAAAGTTACACGGTCTACAGTTACATTGTCTACAGTTACACGGTCTACAGTTACACGGTCTACAGAAAATATTGCAATAAAGAAACACTGTCTACAAAATAATAATCACGATCTACACAGTTTAAATACAGTAATAATCACGGTCTACACTGTCTACTTTGCAATAAATAAATTACTGTCTACACTGTCTACAAGAAATAAATAAATCACTGTCTACACGGTCTACAAGAAATAAATACAACACGGTCTACACAGTCTAAGGTCAGATCACACATCGTTGGTACTTCTCATTCCCGACTCAATAATTTATAATAGAAAATAATCACATAACCAATGGCCAATCAATGAAATATAGTGAAAATCAATATCGAAATGCAGACAATAAACTGTACTCGCCTGTGGTCCTTTGCTGGTGAAACGACAATCTGAACTACTCAATGTGCCACTATAGTCAAAACCCGTACAACAGTCCCCGGAAGCTGAAATAAACAATACCAATGATCTCAGAATAGTCCAATTAGCTAGGATTGCCTGTCCTTACATCCAATTCTGGACACAGGGGCAAAACGGTAATTTCGGGTCAAAATGATGTCCGCCGTTGGACCCGCTTTGCACCGAAAAGCGTGCCAGAGTCAACGGTCTCTAAAGTCGTCAAACTACATGTCTACGGATCCAGTTTTCCGATACGAACCCAACCGTATGTCCAGAGTTGGATTCCGTCGGGCCGTGCACAAAATCGCCCGTTGAGTGGAACCTCGGAGCCCGCAAAACGGTGATTTTATCAACAGTCTCAGAATCGGACCAAACTTGGCATACAGGACCAGAAAAACGATACGGTCCTGTTGGCGCAAGTTTTGTCTCGATCTGACGAACGTACACAAAGTAATTGAGAAATTTGCAACGTGCACGATACGGTAAATTTCGACGGATACGCATCAAATTCGTCGCGCACACGCGACCAATTTGAATTCCGTCAAAGCCCACACGACCACAAAGCCGTTACGCAGCTTTCGATCCTTTCGGTACCCGACCACGTTGTCCGGATTGGCGTGACGCACGTCGTGTGGAGCGATTTTTAATGTTTTCAAAACAGATTTTTCTTGATTTTTAGGAAGTAATTTCTCTGTGAATAATTAACAAAATTCCAATCTAGAAAGTAGGTTGTGATCTCCTATATGTCATCTTTAATTCTCTTTAAACACAATTTCTAAACTGGTGATGGTTTGGCAGGAAAATCGACGCCAAGTTGGTTATTTGAACTGTTCTTGGCCCTGTTTCGGGACAGGATTTTTTTGTCGATTTTGGTTCGATTTCCCGTCGACTCGATTACGATATACTCAAACTAATTGACGGGTTATGAAGTAGGTTAGGTTGGGTATTTACCTGAGTAATTCGTTCGTGAAACGAACGATCGAGGCGGAAGATACGACGGCTCGAAGTTGGGTCGGCAGCGGCTGTTACTGCTGCTACTCCTCTGTTTTAAGCCGTGCGCACCGGCCGTGGTTGGCCTCCGACGCGCGGCAAACGGCGCGCCGGTCCAGGGTGGCCGCCCTGGCTGGTGGGTGGTGGCGCGGCGCGTGTGAGGGGTTAGGGTTTCGGTGTGTCTCTTCCTCCTATATATAGGGTTTGTGTATTCGGTTTTCTGAACCGAACAGAGAGTTCGGGTTATATACTGGGAAAAATTGACTAAGAGGGAAACTGATTTCAGCTGGGGTGGCCGGCTTGTGCATGGGCCTGGGCTCGTTCTGTGGGGCTGGTCGGCTCCTGGCCCGGCTGCTACTGCCCCTTATTCATTCTCCCTTTTTTCTTTTTCTTTATTAATAACCCCCATAATATATATGTATGATACATGTTTATATATATATATATATGTCCATATGTACCACATGTATACCTCTATATATTTAGTGTATACCCTACATATATACATTATATATATATATAGATATTTTTTATATACATTATATAATATATATATATATATATTATAATATATATAATATATATATATATTAATATATATATTATATATATACACACCACACATCCACACCTATATATTTATCATATATCTATATCTATACAAAATTGCCTATTTACATCTATACATATATATACTTATATATTTACACATATGTACAATATATATCTTTATACACATACACACTATATATATATATAATAAGTATATATATATGTATAGATGTAATCTATTTATCTTATATATATATATATTATATATATATATATAATATATATATATATATAATATATATATTATAATATCTATATGATATATATATATATCTATATCTATATATATATATATATATCTATATATATATATCTATATACACAACGTATACTCACATACACATTTGTACAATATATTTTATATTTATATGAAATGCACATACACATATTTTATACCTATATATTATCGACAATAAATAATATAACCAATAAAATATAATATGAAATAACAATCCCCATAAAAAATAATAAATAACAACGAATTTAGTATGCCATAATAGGCATATATATCATTTGACAGTCCTCTAGTAGTCCCAAAACGTACAAGGACCCACTTATATAATTTTCATTGAATATCAACTAATCTGTATTTATAATATTTAATACGAATACTAGAAAATATTCATTAAATCACAATACGGAATATAACATGCTCGTACCAAATATCAATACGGACGTCATTGGACATGCCGTATGACCTACATGGACTTGGCTCAGTTCGAGTCCAGTCCGGCTAAATGGTATATCAGTTCTCTAACCTCAATATATAATTAATAGCTAATAATCTTCGGTAAGCGTTAAGTCGCAACTTGACCTGGTTTTCTTATTAGACACACTTATGGCTGGGTCTCTCTTGGCATGGCTAATACACTAGTCGGCACGCCGCTACACTACTCGTACCATGATTCCTAGTCGTCTTGTACTCCAAAACTCATCATGCAAAAATCACCTACCGTAATAATTAACTAAATAATCATTTCTAAAATTCTAAAGTCACCATTTAAATGAAATAAATAATAATAAATATTTTAAAATTTCGGGAAGGGGAGCTACAAACACTTAGGATCTTTGGATGCATCGCATACATGAAGACTGCAGGTCATCATCACAAGAAACTTGATGACTAAGCACGTCGTTGGTGTACTTTGGCATGGAAGAGGGCTACAAGCACACCGCCTCTATATCCTTAACGCAGCAAGATCCAGGTGAGCAGGGTGTCGTGTTCGAGAAGAAAGGAGATGGAATGGGACAATGGTGACAGTGCCGAACCACAAGGGTGGGTAGATATCTCAGTCGAGATCCTATTGTCGAGATAGTGATCACTCCACACAGAGAGGTGGACGAGGCTGTACACACCCGGAGGCACGGGAGATGCACAACACCTATGACTACGAAACGGCAATGGCGTCAAGGGAGCCTACTACACCTCAAGCTGCAGCCTCACTTCGAGCGGCTCACCCACTCTGACGGCAAGACTCCAGCGAGCCAAGGAGATATGCTCAATAGCTGACATATATGCTGAAATTGAGGAACCTCTCTTGATCCGAGATGTTTTTCTTGTCGGCTGAAGAACCGCAAACTTTCAAGATACTGCACTTGAGCATGAGTGGCGAAGCTATGAAAAAGATTTGGAAGCCATCGAGAAGAATGGACTTGGGTGCTTACTGAGTTACCATCTGGCACATCCATCGGTTTAAAATAGGTATACATGTGAAGAGAGACAGTTAAGGCAAGATCCTCAAGCACAAAGCTAGATTTATGGCAAAGGGTACGTCCAACAGCATGGATTGACTTTGATGAATATTTGCTCCATGGCTAGACTCGATACAGTTCGCTTGATTCTCGCCATCGAGCCCACACGGATGGGAGGTTCACCACTTGGATGTCAAATCTTCATTCCTGAATGGTGACCTCAAAGAGAAGTATATGTAGCTCAACCCGAAGGCCTTCACCATCAAAACCAGGAGCACAAGGTGTATAGATTGTTCAAGGCTCTCTAGGTTTTGCAGCAAGCACCGAGGGCCTGGAACATACACCTGGACATCCTTAAAAGGAGTTGGGATTCATTAGATGCACTCAAGCATGCGGTGTATACGAAGAACATGAAAGGGTGAACTCATTGTCAGAGTATATGTTGATGACTTAAATCGTTACAGGCGCAACAACAACTACAGCAAGGCTTACAAGCAGCAGATTATACAGAAATTTGAGATAGTGACCTTGGTTACTCTCCTACTACCTTGGTATAAGGTACAACGGGTGATTGCATTACACTGAAGCCAATCAACATATCGAAGAGATATTGCAGCAGTTTGGAATGGAAGATTCAATCCGACCAGTATCCCTTGGAAGCTAAACTGCAACTCCAGCGAGGACCTTGAAGAACCCCATCGATCTGACGCAATATAGGCGCATCATTGGCTGTCTCAGGTACTTAACTCACACTCGTCCGGATATTTTCTTATGCTGTTAGAATGGTGAGTAGTACATGGAGAAGCCAAAAACCCGCATTAGCAGCTATGAAACATATCCTCAGATATGTGAAGGAACACTTGAGTATGGACTCATGTATGAAAGAGGACATGCTGAAGATGAACCTTACGGATTCACCGACAGCAACTTAGCCGAGATGTTTGACGACATGAGGAGCACCAATGGAATGCATTCTACTCAACAAACCTGATCACTTGGGCGTCTCAGAAGCAAAAATGTCGCGTTGTCCTCCTGTCAAGCTGAGTTCATGGCGGCAAGGAGTGCAGCATATCAGCATTTTTGGCTGAAGAATCTGCTTAGTGAAGTAATTGGTCGCGAGCCCAAGCCAGTCACACTCTATGTCGACAACAATTCTGCAATTACGTTGATGAAGAATTCAGTGTTTCATGGACACAGTA
>JANAVB010035420.1:1284272-1348695 GCA_029216955.1 Iris pallida | reverse complement strand
ATATATAATATATAGAGAGAGAAGATATATATATATCTATATATAATATATATATATATAGATACACACATACGTATATACTCACATCACATTTGTACAATATATATTATATTTTATATGAAATGCACATACACATATTTTTACATATATATTTATTCGACATAAAATAATATAACCAATAAAATATAATATGAAATAACAATCCCATAAAATAATAATAAGAATAACAACGAAATTTAGTATGCCAATAATAGGCATATATATCATTTGTACAGTCCTCTAGTAGTCCCAAAACGTACAAGGACCCACTTATATAATTTTCATTGAATATCAACTAATACTGGTATTTATAATTTAATACGAATACTAGAAATATTCATTAAATCACAATACGGAATATAACTGCTCGTACCAAATTATATCAATACGGACGTCATTGGACATGCCGTATGACCTACATGGACTTGGGCTCAGTTCGAGTCCAGTCCGGGCTAAATGGTATAATCAGTTCTCTAACCTCAATAAATAATTAAAGCTAAATAATCTTCGGTAAGCTTATTAGTCGCAACTTGACCTGGTTTTCTTAGTTAGGACACACTTATGGCTGGGTCTCTCTTGGCATGGCTAATACACTAGTCAGGCACGCCGCTACACTACTCGTACCATGATTCCTAGTCGTCTGTACTCCAAAACTCAGTCATGGCAAAAATCACCTACCGTAATAATTAACTAAATAATCATTTCTAAAATTCTAAAGTCACCATTTAAATGAAATAAATAATAATAAAATATTTTAAGAATTTCGGGAAGGGGAGCTACAAACACTTAAGGATCTTTGGATGCATCGCATACATGAAGACTGCAGGTCATCATCACAAGAAACTTGATGACTGAAGCACGTCGTTGGTGTACTTTGGCATGGAAGAGGGCTACAAAGCACACCGCCTCTATAATCCTAACGCAGCAAGATCCAGGTGAGCAGGGATGTCGTGTTCGAGAAAGAAAGGAGATGGAATGGACAATGGTGACAGTGCCGAACCACAAGGTGGGTAGATATCTCAGTCGAAGATCCTATTGTCGAGATAGTGATCACTCCACACAGAGAGGTGGACGAGGCTGTACACACGCCGGAGGGCACGGAGATGCGACAACACCTATGACGTACGAAACGGCAATGGCGTCAAGGGAGCCTACTACACCTCAAGCTGCAGCCTCAACTTCGAGCGGCTCACCCACTCTGACGGCAGACTCCAGCGAGCCAAGGAGAGATAATGCTCAAAGCTGACATATATGCTGAAATTGAGGAAACCTCTCTTGATCCAGAGATGTTGTTCTTGTCGGCTGAAGAACCGACAAACTTTCAAGATACTGCACTTGAGCATGAGTGGCGGGAAGAGCTATGAAAAAAGATTTGGAAGCCATCGAGAAGAATGGGACTTGGGTGCTTACTGAGTTACCATCTGGGCACAAATCCATCGGTTTAAAATAGGTATACAATGTGAAGAGAGACAGTGAAGGCAAGATCCTCAAGCACAAAGCTAGATTTATGGCAAAAGGGTACGTCCAACAGCATGGAGTTGACTTTGATGAAGATTTGCTCCAGTGGCTAGACTCGATACAGTTCGCTTGATTCTCGCCATCGCAGCCCAGCACGGATGGGAGGTTCACCACTTGGATGTCAAATCTTCATTCCTGAATGGTGACCTCAAGAGAAGGTATAGTAGCTCAACCCGAAGGCCTTCACCATCAAAAACCAGGAGCACAAGGTGTATAGATTGTTCAAGGCTCTCTATGGTTTGCAGCAAGCACCGAGGGCCTGGAACATACACCTGGACAGCTGCTTAAAGGAGTTGGATTCATTAGATGCACTCAAGAGCATGCGGTGTATACGAAGAACAATGAAGAGGGTGAACTCATTGTCAGAGTATGTTGATGACTTAATCGTTACAGGCGCAACAACAACTACAGCAAAGGCTTACAAGCAGCAGATTATACAGAAATTTGAGATGAGTGACCTTGGGTTACTCTCCTACTACCTTGGTATAGAGGTAGAACAACGGGGTGATTGCATTACACTGAAGCAATCAACATATGCGAAGAGAGTATTGCAGCAGTTTGGAATGGAAGATTACAATCCGACCAAGTATCCCTTGGAAGCTAAACTGCAACTCAGCGAGGACCTTGAAGGAACCCCAGTCGATCTGACGCAATATAGGCGCATCATTGGCTGTCTCAGGTACTTAACTCACACTCGTCCGGATATTTCTTATGCTGTTAGAATGGTGAGTAGGTACATGGAGAAGCCAAAAACCACGCATTAGCAGGCTATGAAACATATCCTCAGATATGTGAAGGAAACACTTGAGTATGGACTCATGTATGAAAGAGGACATGCTGAAGATGAACCTTACGGATCACCGACAGCAACTTAGCCGGAGATGTTGACGACATGAGGAGCACCAATGGAATGGCATTCTACCTCAACAAGAACCTGATCACTTGGGCGTCTCAGAAGCAGAAAACTGTCGCGTTGTCCTCCTGTCAAGCTGAGTTCATGGCGGCAAGGAGTGCAGCATATCAAGCTTTGTGGCTGAAGAATCTGCTTAGTGAAGTAATTGGTCGCGAGCCCAAGCCAGTCACACTCTATGTCGACAACAATTCTGCAATTACGTTGATGAAGAATTCAGTGTTTCATGGACACAGTAAACACATTGATACTCGCTTTCATTTCATTCGCGAGTGTGTTGCAAGAGGGCAAATAAAGGTGGAGTACGTGTGCACTGGGAAGACATTCTCACGAAGGCTCTCGCCAGAATAAGTTCGCTGAAATGTAGCAGGAGCTTGGAGTTTTCAACCTAGATCAAATCTAGATTAAGGAGGAGAATGTTAGTGAATAATCTAGGCTAGCTCATAGTTTACCTATTCTTTAGGAAGCTTCCTAGTCCTTGGCACATTTGTGTGGCCAGGAGGAGTTTCCTCCTTTGCTTTGTTGTTGTCCACATCTTTCAATCTTTGTATAGCCTATATAAAGGCACAAACCTATGCTGAATAAAACACAACACAAACTTCCTCTTCTTATTCCATTATCATTGCCTTCTCCAAACATAGTGTTTGCACTTTGTCAGCTTTCTCCAGGTTACAACCAACAGTTTATACGTTAAGCCATTATTGTTGGAAAATATCAAAATATGTAAATTAAGGTTTCGTGCCACAACTTATATATATATATATTATATAATATATATATATATATATATATATATATATATATATATATATATATATATATATATATATATATATATATATATATATATATATATATATTACAGAGCAACTTGTCATTTTTCAGCTTGCTTTGGCTATATGGTTGAGTAACAGACTCTGCAACAGTGCTAAGAAAACAAGCAGAAGAGAAACTAATTCAACACAAAAGTTGTTGAAACAAATTTTAAGGACACATACTTCAAACTTGTTAAGTAATATCAAACCCTAATATCATCAACGGGAGGATGCAGACATATATTGGGGTGGGCTCTGCTCAACCAAAAAATTTTCTTTTATATATATATATATATATATATATATATATATATATATATATATAATGGATATGTGGCGAACTCGTCTCCACTAGAGTCGAACTCTTGACCACTTGGACCGCATGCATTTCTCTTAACCACTAGACTAGAGGTCATTTATCCACCAAGTCTATAGAAAGTTTTTTGACCAAGTAAAAATTGTAAAATGGACACTAAGTCTATCTCAAGTGGGAAGGCCTCAGGACTTGTGGAATATGACTAACATTGTGATATCTTCAAGATGCACCAACAAGCTTATTAGTGTTGTAATAATTGGGACATAGATATATCACTCCCATCCCATGAAGTCTAGTGGTATCCAGGGCCGGCCCTGGAGTAAGCCTGACAAGACTTTGGGCTTGGACAACCCCCCCCATAGGACAATCCCCCAGGCCATTTAGTTTACTTAGGACCGGTTCAACAAAAATTTAAATTAAACATTTATCTTTCAATAAGGATAAAGGGCAACAAAAGTTAGCTCCGGCTAAGACAACCCAAACCGCGGGACCGGCCCTGGTGGTATCCTAATTGATAATATAAGTTTCTTTTCAAGGGTGGAACCTGACATTCCAATTGGGAAGACTGAAATAGTTTGAGGTGAACTTAGGTGTGGACTGAAATTAAAAAAAAAAAAAAGGAAAAAAGGAAAAAAAAGGGTAATGATAATTTGATTTAAGATTTTGATAATTAATAATTACATAGAAAAATATTTCGAGTTTTAATAAGTTAGAACAATCAGAAGTTCAAGATTTAGGATTGAGGAGTTACAACTGACGGCAACAAACTTCTCCTTAAAGAAATGCAGGATGTTTAAGACATATTTGCAATGTTTCATGCGACGTTACGAGATAGTTATCCACGGAGGAGGGCTCGCGTGGAATCGCCTATCGCGAACAAAGATGATACAAAAATCTCACAAGGAGCGGTCAAAAAGATGACGATCTTGGTGTGAATCGCCGACTGAGCTAACACAGTTGGGACGGTGTCGACGGACACACTCGATATGATATGACGACTAGTGTGCTGGAGTTTGGTTCGACTACGATTATGCATAAGGGCGCTGCTGCATGTCCCGCAGCCAGCGGGCAACCCGCCAGTGGCAGGTCAACCGGCCGGGACCCCATGCCTATTGGTTGGTGTGTGTGTGTTGGGGGGGGGGGGGGGGGGGGGGGGGGGGGGTAGGGGGGCAATGGGAGCATGCCAGCTGACGTGCGGTCTTTCCCGCAAGCGGGCCAGATACTGTACATTATTCCCTACGTGCCACCACACTTAGCAGCAAAAACCTTAAAAAGAATGTTCTGGCATTTAGTAAAGATCACCTCATGCATTCTCGTTTGAATCATTTAAAGACATGCCACAGTGAGCTGTGATTAGTACAGCTAGCTGACGTTCAGCAACAAATTCTGCAACCGTACTGCTACAACTGCTATAGGAAATAGAGAGAATTGAGCGACAAACGTTCTTGTTCTTGATGCATCATGAGAACGAGATCAAGAAGAAAAAAATGACACAAACTTGCAAATGAACCAACATTTTTTACATGGGCGGCTAACTATCAAGATCATGAGCTAGCCACGGAACCTCCCCCGGAAGATCTCGATCTTGTCGCCCTCCTTGGCGCCGTGCGAAGCGAAAGTGCGGTGTCGTTGGCCATCGGAATCCGATCGTTGAGGACGAAGTACTCCGCCGGAGGAAGAGGGAAATCCGGCGCAGCGTCCCGCACCCCTCTCCAGCTGCCTCCTCAGCCCCCCCCACGCTCTCCGACAGCTTCACCACCACCGGCATCCTCTTGCCCCCGCACGCCGACACCACCGTCACCTTCGCCTTCCTCGGCGGCGGCGGCCTCATCACCAGGTACAGCACCATCCCGTGGTCGTCCACCCCGTACTCGTACAGCACCCCGTCGTCCCGGAGCTCCACCTCGCCGTCGTCCCCCACGAACAGCGCGATCCTCCCCACGGGGATGCGCTCCGACTCCGCGATCCTCTCCCTGAGCCGGCGGATGGGCTGCGTCGTGGCGTCGTGCACCAGGGTGAGCTCCCTCGCCGGAGGCAGGGAGGTGATGCGGACGTACAGCTGGAGCATGAAGGGAAGGGTGGTGTCCGGCTCGACGTCGAGGCGGACGAGGGAGGAGTCCTCGACTCCGTATCGCTCCGCGAGGACGTCGTCCTCCTGTAGCATCATCTCGCCGTCGAAGTAGAGGATCTGGCAGGCGAGGGGGAATCCCTGGGACTTCTGGATCTTCTTCTTGAGCTCGAGGAGTGTGCCGAGCGGCTCCATCTCCACGCTGAAGTGCCTCCCTTTTGATGTCTCAACGATCACCTCCATTGCTAACTAATTTCTTTGAAACTACTGAATAAACCCTAAATTTCTTTGAAACTACTGAATGAAACCCTAAAATTCTCTACATTTCCATTCCTACAGCCAGTTAGTTATACATTATATAGGCCGGGCCTCTGCCAAATGGAAACCTCTAGAAACAAGCTAGGGTTGATTTCTTGTTCCTAGGGTTTCTAGAAAGAAATCCATTGGTTTTTCGATCAATATCAAAAATATTATTAATTTCTTTGCGAGAAAGGAACCTAAATTACTCGATCGGATACTTCTCCTTATGAATTCCAACGGAATTATATCAACTACATTAATATCTTTCTCATTGTTATTACAGTCTTCAAACCAGGTTTATCGCTGTCATTATTGTTGGACAATATCAAAACATGTATATTAGGGCAATGTTTTAAAAAACCGGACCGATGATCGAACCAAAATTTTTTGGTATAGGTCGGACCGGGGTTCAACCGGGGTTCAATTGGAGTTCAAAAGACTTGGTTTAGTTTGGTTCAAATAGGTAAAATATTCATATTTACTTCTTGGTTTAGTTTGGTTTGATCATAAGTATGTTAGTTCGGTTTAATTTTACAACTATAAGGTCGATTAAAACCAAATAAAGAATCAAATTGTCCAAATTTCTCATAATAATTTATTTTGAATTTTTTTACAATGAAAAAATAACCAAAATTGGCCGGTTCAATTGTGAAACGGTTCAGCCGGTCCATCGGTTGAACCCGATTTTGACAAAAAACTGACGGTTCTTTAAAAGACCCGATTTTAGTCGAACCGGACTGATATTTTGGCTTAAACCGGTTGGACCCGGTCCAACCGCCGGTCCGGTCTGATTTTACAACATTGTATTAGGGTTTCATGTCACAGTAGGAAAATGTCATTTTGCCCCAAAAAAAAAATGCTATTTTGACCGTACAGGCCCACTTCCGTGTGGCGGCCAGCTATCGACCTCCATGCTAACATGGGCCCATCCCGGACAAGAGTGCCGATGGAGACATGCCACCTGTGTGGACACCGGACAAATTAATAAAAGCGTCTCCGGAATATTACAGAGAAACCAACGTAGCTTGCCATTTTCAGCTAGCTATGGCCATATGGTTGAGCGACGGACTCTGCAACACTGCTCTACGTACTGCTACTGCTAAGAAACAAAACAGAAGATAAAATAATTGAAAACAAAAGTTGTTGAAACAAATATTAAGGACACATACTTACAACTTGCTAACTAATATCAAACCCTAATCAAGAACTATATATCCCCTGGAAAGTTCTCGGCGGTGTCGCAGTGCTTGATCTTCGTCCAAAGCATTGTGGTTGTGGACGCAGTAGTAGTGCGTCGGCAGAGGGAAATGCTCATGCAGCAGCCCCTGCAGCCTCCTGCGCAGCTCGCTCACGTTGTCCCTGTGGCTCGCATCCACCGCAACCCTCTTGGTGCCGATCACCACATTTATAACGATCACCACATGTAACATCACTCTTTAAAAAAATTGTGGCATTTATTAGTAACGATCACCACATGCATTCTCGTTTGAATCGTTAACGACAAGCCACGGTGACCTGCTGTGATTAGTACAGCTAAGCTGACGTTGAGCAACAAATTCTGCAACACTGCTACTGCTTGAAAATAGAGAATTGGGTGACATACGTTCTTGTTCTTGATGCATGAGAACGAGATCGAGAAGGGAAAAATGACACAAACTTGCAAATGAACCATGCAACAATTTTGACATGTGCGGCTAACTATCAAGATCATGATCTAGACACGGAGGCTCCCCGGAAAGATCTCGATCTTGTCCCCCTGCTTCACGCCGTACGAAGCGAAAGTGCGATCGTCGGCCATTGGATTCCGATCGTTGTGGATGAAGAAGTACTCCGCCGGAAGGGGGAAATCCAGCGCCGCGTGCGCCCTCTCCAGCTGCCTCCGCAGCCCCCCCCACGCTCTCCGCCAGCCTCACCTCCACCGGCATCCTCCTGCCCCCGCACGCCGACACCACCGTCACCTTCGCCTTCCTCGGCGGCCTCATCACCAGGTGCACCGTCATCCCGTGGTCGTCCACCCCGTAGTCGAGCAGCACCCTGTCGTCCCGGAGCTCCACGTCGTCGTTCGGCCCCATGAACAGCGCGAACCCCTCCACGGGGATGCGCTGGGACTCCCCGATCCTCTCCCGGAGCCGGAGGACGGGCTGGGTCATGGCGTCGTGCACCAGGGAGAGCTCCCTCGCCGGGGGCGGGGAGGTGATGCGGACGTACAGCTGGAGCATGAAGGGACGGTTGCGCTCCGGGACGACGACGAGGCGGACGAGGGAGAAGTCCTCGACTCCGTAGAGCTCCGCGAGGACGCCGTCCTCCTGTAGCATGGTCTGGTCGTTGCCGGAGAGGATCTGGCTGGCGATGGAGAATCCCTGAGACTTTTGGATCTTCTTCTTCAGCTCGAGGACTGTGTCGAGCGGCTCGATCTCCACGCTGAAGTGCCTCCCTCTTGATGTCTCAACAATCACTTCCATTGCTAACTATTTTCTTCTAAACTACTGAGAGAAACCCTAAAATTTCTCTACTTCGCGTTCCTACTATAGCCAGCTAATTATACATTATATAGGCCTGCAGGCCTCTGCCAAATGGAAACCTCTAGAAACTATAGCTAGGGTTGATTTCTTGTTCTCCAGGGTTTCTAGAAACTAATTGATTGGTTTTTCAATAATTATCAAAATGCTATTATTTTCTTCAGAAGAAAGAGTTAAAGACTTGTGTAAGGAATAATGCTATTTGTCCTTCCAAATTGTACCTCCAAACCGTCCTTTCTTACGTGGCAGTTGACGTGGCATGTTGATGTGGCAACTGACGTGACAAATTTTAAAATTCAAATTCAAATTATCATTAAAATTAATGTTAATATTAACATTAAAAATTAATATTAACGTTAACATTAACAATAATATTAATATTAACATTAACATTAATATAAACGTTAATTAATATTAACATTAACATTAAATTAACATGGACAAAATTAGATAATTAACTTTTTTTGGATTAAAATTTGCCATGTCATCGGCTATGTCAGATGACACATAATATTATTTAACATGCCATATCAACTGTCACATAAGGAGGAATATATTAGAGGGACAATTTGGATCAACTGCCACATAAGGAGGAATGTATTAGAGGGACAATTTGGAGGTACGAATAGTATTATTCTTGTGTAATAGAAAGAATATATAATGTAATAAAAACCTCAATTATGGTATTTGGCTTCCAAAAAATTTGGGTGATGTCATCTCCCATTATGTGGTATCTGATATGGCAACTGACATGGCAGATGACTTGTCATATTTGACCCAAAAAATTATTGTTAATGGTAATGCTAATTTTAATATTAATTTTAATGTTAATGTTAGAATTAATGTCAATGTTAATATTAATTTAATATTCATGTTAATTTGATAATAATTTTAATTTTAATACTAATGTTAATTCTAATTTTAATTTTAATTTAATGTTATTACTAATGTTAATTTTAATGTTAAAGTTAATATTAATGTTAATGTTAATTTTAATATTAATGTTCAAATTAATTTGATATTAATTCTACTATTAATTTTAATGTTTAATATTGCTATGTCAACGGTCATGTTATCAGCCATGTCATATGCCATATAGTAAGAGATGGTAACATCCAAGTTTTTTGCGAGCCAATTAGCATTTTTGTAAAAACCTGGTCAAACCATTGGCAGCAATTGTGTTCTGTCTGGAACTGCTAGGTGTCCAATCAAGCTAAGCCGAGCCAAGCTTTTATAAGCTTGAGCATGGACTAAACTAATCGAGCTGTAGCTCAACCTTGATAAGTATTTTATTTTAGAGCTTGAGTATCGATCGTTTATATTAAGCTTGAGCTTTGCTAGATTTGAGCTCGAGCTTGGCTTAATAAGCAAGCTTGATATACAACCTCGATAAACTCAAAATCAAGCTCGTTAATATTTATTTCAAGCTTATTAAGCTTAATTCTAAACTCATATAAAAAAAAAGTTCGATTTCAAGCTTAACTGGCTCAATTTCTAACTAAGTAGGTTTGAATTCAAATTAATACATGTAATATTAACAATTTATTTATAAAAATTCAATTAAAAAACTTTCTTATATATGTATCAATTATTAATAAAATATAAATATATAATGCACACAACCATATTCTTATATAACACTTCTTAATTTAAAGTTTAACAAGTCAGCTCGCAAGCTCATAAGCAAGCCGAGAGTATTCGTTTATTAAACGACCTAAAAACTGGCAATCGAACACTTGTCTTTATATATATATATATATATATATATATATATATATATATATATATATATATATATATATATATATATATATATATATGAAAAATGTACATATATATTTGTACGGAAAGAAAATAGAGAAGTTAGTTTTTATCCCTAATTTTTTTTTAATAAATGCTGGACAATGTACATAGTCTTGGATGGCGCATTTCTGAGCAGTTTCCAAACACCATTATATATATATATATATATATATATATATATATATATATATATATATATATATATATATATATCAGAGCTAGTATATATATGCATGCATCTGTAATAGTCCAGAGAAGCCAACGTAACTTGTCATTTTCCAGCTAGCTATGTGACTATATATGTCTACATGGTTGAGCAGCGGACTCTGCAACACTGCTCTACTTACTGCTACTGCAGAAGAGAAATGAAAACAAAAAAGTTGTTGAAACAAAATTTAAGGGCATGACATACTTCTAACTACCTAACTAATATCATCAGCATAGCATAAGCCAGCAGTCCACAGGCGGAGGCTATTCCAATCAAGAACTAAAGAAAACCCTAATCAAGATCCTCCTCTCCCTGTGGAGCAGCGACGACCGGCGGCGGCCTATCCCCCAGAAAGATCTCGACGGTGTCGCAGTGCTTCACGTCGTGCGCGCGGAACGTCCCGTCCTCGTCCATAGCGCGGCCGTTGTGGACGAAGTAGAAGCGCGTCGCCGGCAGGGGGAAGCGCCCGTGCGGCAGCCCCCGCAGCCTCCTCCGCAGTTCCCCCACCCTCTCCCCGTGGCCCACGCCCACCGTCACCCTCCTGGTGCCGAACCTCGACTGCACCGCCACCTTCATCCTCCTCGCGGCGTCCGGGAGAGGGACCCTCACCACGTCCAATCCCAGAGGGGGGGGAGGGGCGCCCTCCGTGTAGCCGACCAGCGAGTAGTCGGACAGCGTCGCGGCGTCGGGGAGCTCGTAGCCGCCGAGGAACAGCGCGAGGCGGCCCGCGGGGATCCCCCGCGTCGCCGCGATCCTCTCCTTGACCCGGGCCGCGGTGTCGTCCACGCCGCACTCCGAGGGGTACTCCTTCTCCTCCTCCCACGAGTACTTCTTCCTCCTCGTCCCGTCGACGTCGTCGTACGAGTACTCGGGATCGATGCGGATCGTCAAGGGGACCTTGGGAGGCTCCTTCACGACCACCGAAACGTGAGAGCCCGTCGACGAAACTCCGCAGTCGGACAGAACCGCCGCGTCGTCGCGAAGCTCGTTGCCGCCGAAGAACAACACGAGGCGGCTGCCGGAGGAGGACTCCCCGATCCGCTTCTTGAGCTGGCCGACGGTCTCCACCGCGGCGTCGCACTCCATCGCGAACCGCCTCTTCCTCTTCTTGGACACGGCGATGTCGATTATCAATGTGGTGGTCTTGCGTCCAGGCTGCTCTACTTCTTCCGGTTCCGGCTCGGGCTCGGGTGCGGCGGCAGCGACGACGAGCTGGATGCGGGAACCGCTGATGATTTTGTAGTCGTCGACGTAGCGGTCTTCGGCCATGGCGAGGCCGTTGAAGAGGAGGGTCTGGCCGGCGACGGGGACGTTCTGAGAGTGTTGGATCTGTTCCTTCAACTCGAGGATTTTCTGGAAGAACCACACGTCGCTAATGGTGAATTCTCTTCCACCACTCCCGGCAGTGGTGGAGGACTTCTCAAAGATTATTACATCCATTTTCTACTATGATCATTTCCAATTATTTGCAAGAACCCTAAATATATAGGCTTACTTCACTCCCAAGAAAGTTGAAAAAATTAAAAAAAAATTAAATAAAAATGATGTTTATATATATTTGTTACTAGAACCTTTTTAAAAAAGGGTTGTCTTCCATTAGTGATGAGTCACATATATAATAGTAATAATATCAAGAAAAAGGAAATTCTTATAAGGTTTAAAAAGGTGGCTACTCAATTTAATTGCATGTATTTTGGGTGTTTCATGTCATATCTACTACTTGTCTACTATTTATTTTGTTAGGTGCAATGAACTTTTTCCCCATTTATAATTACTTGACTACTACAAATTTTTAAGTGCAATCAACGTTTTCTTATTTAATATTTAACTAATACCATCATGCTACCTTTTTTAAAATAGTAAGTAATTATGTGTTCTGCAAAAATTTGGTTCGGAATTTTTTAAAAAACTATTCGAATACATCAAAAAATTCTGTCAAATATTCGGTAAAAAATAAATCTGGAGAACGGCAAAAATACGGCTCAGGTAAATGTAGTACAAATAATACGTCTAAATATATTATATTTTACGTAAATGATATTTTGTCTGCCGTTTGTAATCGCGGACGTGACCGCCGGCCATTGGACCCTCTGCTATCTCCGGGTCTCACCCGGACAAGAGGGCCAATGGCTGATCGCCACATCAGACAACGGTCACGTCCGCGGTTGCAAACCACGGACAACGTAGCAGCTCCCTATATTTTATGATTCTTATCATAATTACTACAACAAAAGTGTTATTTGGCTCCCAAAATATTTGGGTGATAGCATCTCCCATTATGTGGTATATGACATAGTTGCTGACATGGCAGGTGACATGACAAAATTTAACAATAAAATTAATATTAAAATTTAAAATTAATATTAAATTAACATTAAGGTTAACCTTAACATTAAAATTAACATTAACATTATAATTAACATTAAAATTAATATTAATATTAATATTAACACTAAAATTAATATTAATATTATCATTAATATGAACATTAATATTAATATTAATATGAACATTAACATTAATATTAATAGTAATAGTAATATTAACATTAACATTAACATTAAAAAAATTGGATAATTAATTTTTTGAGTTAAAATTTGCCATGTCAGCTGTTATGTTAGCTGCCATGTCAGATGCCACATAATGAGATATGTCATCACCCAAATATTTTGAGTGCCAAATAACATAATTATTACTACAATGCTAAGTCTTCAACTCAAATAAGAATCAATTAATTTCTTTTTGCATGTAATACCAATAGTAATCATTCAATAAAATATAATTAGTTAATAAAAACTAAAAATATTTCGGTATATCAAACAGTTAGCCAAAAGGCAACTGAACCTTCTATGTCATCCGTACCTGTTCTTGAAATTGATAGGACAATGTACGAGTGATAAGAGCTGTTACATTAAGAAGTAAGAAACAGATCTGGTCTTGAAAAATGTAAAAAAACAACTTTACAAACTGAACGAATTAATTAAAAGTATTATTCAGATTCGCGAACATTTTGCTCTTTCTTTCTTAACACTAACGCTGCAAAGTTTGTTGTTCAACGTCCACAGGTCGGCATGCATGCATGCATGGTGGCCAGTTATAACACTAATAAGCTTGTTGGTGCATCTTCTGAAGATATCACAATGTTAGTGATATTACACAAGTCTTGATATGGACTTAGTGTACATTTTACTTGGTCAAAAAGCTTTCTATAGACTTGGTGGGTAAAATCTTACTGCATGTATACTTGGTTAATTAATAGCATTGTGCATTAGTTATCAAGGGAAAATGTTTGATCTAAGCTTTCACTGCATTCGAAAATTTACTTACTTACCTACTTTCACATGTGGTAACTATTATTCGATTTTGGGCTAAAACTGAATCGTCGGTTCAGTTTTTAAAAAAAAAAAAAAAAAAAATTCAGTTTTGATTTTGAAAATAGTAAAAAAAAAATTATTCGATTTTGATTTTGAATTTCGGATTAAGTCGCAAATCGAAACTGAATAAAACTTATGCAATCATTAAATACTAATTTCTTTGTTTGATTTCGGTTTTGGCTATCAGTTTCGGTTCTCGCATCCAACTCGGATGTGCCCGATGACTGAGAGGAGGGTGAAGGTGACGGTGCAGTCTTATTATATATTATTATATATATTTACAAAAATGCTATTTGGCTTCCAAAAAATTTGGGTGATATCATCTCCCATTATGTGGCAGATAACATGGTTGCTGACATGGCACAATTTAACAATAAAATTAATATTAATATTAAAATTAAAATTAATAGTAAATTAATAAATTAACATGATAATTAACATTAAGATTAACCTCAACATTAAAATTAACCTTAACATTAAAATTAACATCAACATTAATATTAAAATTAAAATTAAAATTAAAATTAATATTAATATTAACATTAACATTAAAAAATTGGATAATTAATTTTTTGGGTTAAAATTTGCCATGTCAGCTGTTATGTCAGCTGTTATGTCATTTGCCATGTCAGACGTCACATAATGGTTGATGGCATCATCCAAATATTTTGGGAGCCAAATAGCATAATTGATATATTTATATAAAGAGCTGTGGCATGAAACCCTAATTTACCTGTTTTGATATTTTCCAACAATAATGACTTAACGTATAAACTAGGCTGGTTAGAAGACTGTGATCATAATGACAAAGGGATTAATGTAGTCTGATCTATTAATTCTGTTGGGTTTGTCTCCACACAATTTGAGCCGTTGGAGTGGGATATATATAATCAAGCCGCTACGAACCAGGTTCGACACGTACAGTATGTGAACCGGTTCTTTCACTGGCATGCAACACTATTCCTACAGTAGTGTTTGTTTCTTGCAAAGAAATTAATAACATTCTTATATTTTCTGAAATCCCAGTGAATTTCTTTCTAGAAACCCTAGAGAACAAGAAATCAACCCTAGCTATATATATGGCTCTAGTAGGAACGGAAATGTAGAGAATTTTTAGGGTTTCTTTCAGTAGCTTCAAAGAAAATTAGTTAGCAATGGACGTGATCGTCGAGACATCAAGAGGGAGGCGCTTCGGCGTGGAGATGGAACCGCTCGGCACCCTCCTCGAGCTGAAGGAGAAGATCCAGAAGTCCCAGGGATTCCCCGTCGCCGTCCAGATCCTCTACCGCAACGGCCAGATGATGCTGCGGGACGACGGCGTCCTCGCGGAGCTCTACGGAGTCGAGTACTGCTCCCTCGTCCGCCTCGACGTCGACCCGGACCCCACCCTGCCCTTCCTGCTCCAGCTGTACGTCCGCATCGCCTCCCCGCCCCCGCCGAGGGAGCTCTCCCTGGTGCACGACGCCACGACCCAGCCCGTCCTCCGCCTCCGGGAGAGGATTGCGGAGTCCGAGCGCATCCCCGTGGGGGGGTTCGCGCTGTTCGCGGGGCCGGACGGCGGCATGGAGCTCCGGGACGACGGGGTGCTGTACGAGTACGGGGTGGACGACCACGGGATGGTGCTGCACCTGAAGATGAACAGGCCGGCGCCGAGGACGAAGGTGAAGGTGACGGTGGTGTCGGCGTGCGGGCGCAAGAGGGTGCCGGTGGAGGTGGTGCTGACGGAGAGCGTGGGGGGGCTGCGGAGGCAGTTGGAGAGGGTGCTGGATTTCCCTCTTCCGGCGGAGTACTTCTTCGTCCTCAACGATCATCGGATTCTGACGGCCGACGACGACCGCACTTTCGCTTCGTACGGCGTCAGGGAGGGCGACAAGATCGAGATCTTCCGGGGGAGGTTCCGTGTCTAGCTCATGATCTTGATAGTTAGCCGCCCATGTCAAAAATGTTGGTTCATTTGCAAGTTTGTGTCATTTTTTTCTTCTTGATCTCGTTCTCATGATGCATCAAGAACAAGAACGTTTGTCGCTCAATTCTCTCTGTTTCCTATAGCAGCAGTGTTGCAGAATTTGTTGCTGAACGTCAGCTAGCTGTACTAATCACAGCAGGCCACCGTGGCTTGTCGTTAACGATTCAAACGAGAATGCATGTACGTGGTGATCGTTACTAAATGCCAGAATTTTTCATTTTAGGGTTTATGCTGCTAAGTGTGGCGGCACGTAGGGAATATTTGCAACGTTTCATCGTCCCCTGAACTCATCGGACTTGTTGATTCAATGAAACAGCGAAGAAAGTGAAGAACAATGAAACAGTCTTTTTCTTTTTCTTTTTTTTTCTTTTTCGCACTCCACATTTTACTTAGAACAGTCCATTACTTCAAGACAGTCCAGATTCATACAATTACTGACAGCCACAAGTTTTTTTTAAGACTGCCCAACCTTCAATATACTTTAGAACTGTCACTCTTTTGACAGCCGCTCTTTCCCGTGCTCTTCCGTCCGCCGCTCTCTGCCGGACGCCCTATCTCCCATGTGTGCCAGCCGGAGTGGCATATGGCCGACTCGGTCGAGGCTTGACCCGGAGTAGCGCGCTTCAGGCCACCGGTCTGACGGGACGGACGCCGCACGAGGCCGCGGCAGCGGTCGGGGAAGAGCTGATTGTGGAGCTGCTGCTGGCCCGAGGGCCGTTAACGAAGAGGTACGCGACGTCTTCGTGGGGGCTGCTCCACTTCGCGATGGCGGGCGGCCACGTGGAGCCGACCTCAGACGAGCGCATCGTGCTGCACATGGCCGCGACGGAGCAGCAACGTAACTGCCTCCCCATGCGGCTCTCCGGCAGCGGACGTGGACATGGCGCTCCACGTGGCGGCAGCCACTAGCGACGAGCAGCTAGTGAAGTTATTGATAGGACTCTCAACTTGTCCTAACCTAAAGTAGAACTGCCCACAAAGTTGACATTACTACTTTATGTTAGGACTGTCAATAAAGTTGACAGTCCTAATCCAAACTCTTTGTTTGGACATAGGATTGTCAACAAAGTTGTCAGTCCTATCATAAAGTAGGACTGCCAACATTGTTGCAGTCCTATTTTATGTAAAGACTGTCAACTTTGTTGACAGTCCAAATCCAAACATATGGGCTGCCCTTGAGTAAAAATTTGGAGTGACAAACTTGTAAATAAAAGAATAAAATTAGACTACCCTCAAATAAAACTTGAGGTGCCTCTAAAAATTGCCTCTCTTTTTTAACTTTTCAGTTAGCAAGTTCATAGCTTTAAAATGGTTTTAAAAAATAGTTCATGTATCAATATTATGGACTAAATCAAAATTTGTGGTTTCATGAGAGTTCCAAATATTTAAGATTTTTATTTCATACATTCTAGTATACTCCGAAAACTCTAACGGTTTGTTTGTTAGTAAGACACATGAGTATTATCTGAGCATAGCTATATAGTTTTTGACTCCAAAAGAATATATAAAATATATATTCAATATTCAAGCACATAAACAAGTTTCTACCATTCCTTACGTTTTTCTTTTTGTTACACTTTTCATTTTCTCCCCCCTTTCTTTACATGACCCCTAAGGATGTAGTTTGGAAAACCAAGTTACTGAGAACAGGACACTGATTTTATAACTTACACTCTTTAAAAGAATTTGCAAATCCCGCAAAATCATTTGACTAGTATTCTATTTGCAATATCACTTGTAGCAATCGGAATTGGAAATCGCCCGGTGGCACAAGAGGCACCGGTTAGCGTTTGCCGTTACAAAATGAATCTAAGTAGCCCATAGATTTTCAAATTTAAGCCTACCCATCTGAATGACAAGAACCAAGGGATTGTCTATGGGCAGTATGATTAGAAACATATCCATAAAAACCTAATCAGGATTAGCCTGACTTAGAAATGGATCTTCTTCACCATCATTTGAACCCATCCCTTTCATTCAAGAAAAACTAGCAAATGACCATTCATAATTTCATCAGACATAAAATAATGTGACATCAAAGAATGATACGCAAGAGTAATTAGGCATGAAATATATCATTCAATTAGTAAAAGTCAGCATCATCACCATCATCATCCGAGCCTTCTCTTCTCAGAATGGGGCTGTTAAAACAGAGCTAATAGTGTATTAGCGAGAGTTCATAATGTATAAATTACAACACACATTAATATTTTGCCAAATTATTTAATACCCTCCCATCTGGAACCGACGGAATAAAAACAAAAAAAGGATACATTGCCACACAAAAATGCATTCGTGACATAATATTACAGATACATGATAATCAAATATCACTCAGTAGCTACAGAGAGCTATATATCTACCAACATAAATCTTGTAATATGATCAGTGGAAAGAATTAATTAAAATCGCAACTGTACATGATTACTGAAAATGAAATGAAATGAAATGCTTCAACATAGGACCGTTAAAATCGTTATCAAGACAGTCCCAACTGCTCTCCGAGCTGTACATAGAGCATCTCCTGCTCCTCAAAGGTCAGATTCTTTAATATCTGCACAAAATAATTTACAGAGTGAGCATGCTTTCTGCATGAGATTAAAAAAAGTGCATTTCTTGCCAAAAGATATATATATATATATATATATATATATATATATATATATATAAACGGGGGAAACTAATTTTAGAAACCTACCTGGTCAAGGATAGTATCGATCGAGAGAAACTGAGACGCAATGAAGGATTGATGATAAATATATGCAAATGCTGCCATCACCATCTAAACACGCATTCAAGCACGAGAAACAAATCAGATACACAGGCTAGAAAAGTGCTAAAACACTACAACAACTTTTAGTTTGCCAAATGAAGTACTTCAAAACTGTCTTACTAACTCATTAAAGTTGTTATACGACACTTGACCACGCTACAGCCATCAATGAATTATTGTTCACAATAGATATCCAGCGAGACTGTATGGTCATATATCTTAGCATTCTGATAAGCTATCATTATCTAAGACCCTATATATCAAAACGGAACTGCAAACTCGGATCACCAAGTGTGTCTTTGCTTTCGGGTGCACCCAGCATCTAGTGACTCTTCTATGCAGTAGTTTGTTCTTAGACCTGAACGTGTCTTTATAGTGTACCGGTTTACAAAGATAATCTAAAACATTCCTAATCCCTTCATATCCAACTTTAATGAAGGCCTATGAGGGTCAAGTATTTATATGATTCCAACATGACTAATTCACTGCCCGTCTCTAGCCAGGGTAAGGGGAGAGGGTTGTGTTAGTTATCAGACAACCAATGTAAAACACTCTCCAGATTCATGAAACGAATCCATACATATGACACACGGGCTGTTACAAAGGACATAACCCGTACCATAACTGAATGGACATAAAAGATTCAAACACACGACCTCAAAAGTTAGCAATAAAGGCTTTGTTGTTTTTGTTGAAAAATCATATTGCTCATTAATGGAAGCCATGATTTTTTTTTTAATACTACCTCTATACCATATAGTCCCACATGTTTAACAGTATACCTGGCAATCCATTCTATCTGTAAATCCACCATGCCCTGGAATACTGTCGCCAAAATCCTACAGGAATCAAAAAGAAAAAGTGAGCTGCACCAACTATCACCAGATTTCACAGCTTGAATGGGATGAAAAAACAGCCACCTTAATGTTAAACGCTCTCTTGAAGCCACTTGCAAAGAAACCTCCAAAAGGGGCAATAATTGATGCAAATAAACCGATTGCTAAAGCATGCCACTGAACTGGCATGATTGACACCTCTTTCCATGGAAACTGCAAAAACTAGGAGATTAATTCCTGCAAGTTCAATCTAGAAATACGAAGACATGTTTACAATCTCAAACAGACATCAAAACACCTATCAAACAAATTGAGATGAGCAAACAAGCAGTGCACAAATGGTCATTGGAGGATAATAACAGAAAGCCCATCTGGCATCTTCAGGTTACCTACTTGTAAACCTAATATTGATTGGAGTAGCTTCAGTATCCATGTTCATATACATGTGCAAGTTTGTATCCACATGAGTACTTAGACAAGAAACTAACTTATAAACAGTAAAAAATAAAGATATCGGATGAAGTAACAAGGCCCAGTTTCTGAATCCTGATTAGGTCAAACATCCACTTCTATTTTCTCCCAGATCACTTTATTTTCTTCAACCTCCTGCAAGCCCTACCCCTTCCAATGATAAAAGTTTCCTGTATTTCTAAAGGAAAAAACTATAAAGAGAGAGAGAGAGAGAGAGAGAGAGAGAGAGAGAGAGAGAGAGAACAAAGATGATGATTTATATTGGTATCTTTTGCTTAGTTGTTTTCTTCCAGTGCGAAAGTGTGGTACATAATAAGGCTGGGTTTAATACTGCTTATCGTGGCTGCTTCTGCTTATTTTTCTGAGAAGATGCCCCAAAAGCTGTTTGGTTTACAGCATCTTATCAAATGTCTTTTGAAAAGTCGGTTCAAATTTGGAGCAGCTTTTGCCTGAGGCTGCTGTCAAAAGCTGCTTCTGCTACCACTTTTTGAAAATCTGCAGCAATCCCAAGCCAAGCCTAATTATGATGATTTATATAGATAGTATTTTGCCTTGTTTTCTTCCAGTGTGAGAACGTGGGACATAATAAGTATGTCCTCATTAGTTGGTATAACTTCCTCTTTCTCCTTTATTTTTATAAATAGGTACCAAATGTTTCTCTTCCATCCATTTTACAGTTGATGCATCATGCATGGCTACGAATATAATACGACATGATATGGTTATGGGCATATATACATGACACTTCTTTTGGTGTGTATAATGAATTTTAGAGTTTAGAGTATGTGCCCTTTCACCGTATCCAATATGATACAGGACCAATTTTCGAGTATCCACGCTTCCTATGCTGGTGTGTATGATTCTTTTAAGCCAACTTTGATCCAAATTGGCAACCCGCACCAATAATTGCGACCTATACAGTAAAACATACATGGGTGACATCAAGCGATTTGAAGACCTTCTGTCATGCACATCATCTAAACCTCAAAATAAATGGTTCCAAGTGTCTCACGAGATCATTTTTATCAACTTGATTCAATAGATAGATATATTCAAAGTACTTGATTTAATCTGCTACGGTTTCCGGATCTGATAGATCACAAATGACATTGTAGCTCGCCACTTCGGATGGCCCACCATGCACTTTGTTAGGTGGGTGTAAACTCTTATAAAACTCCCAGCATGTTTTTAGTTTGCCTTCTAGAAACAAAAATGAAGTAGTTTGGTAAGTAGCTTCAAACTTAAAAAAGCATTCACAAGTTTCACTATTCAATATGCTTGACCATAAATTACTTGCTAGTAGTTCAAACCAGCAAATTAGTAAGATTCTTATAAAAAAGGAAATCAAAACTACAAGAATATGCAGGAAATAAAATCAAGTGGTAAGCTACATACCGGTACAGGAAACCATAGAGGTAAAGTATAATATCTTGGCTTAAACATTGGACCTGGATCACAAGAAAGCCATCCTACAGACAAGTCCTGCAAGATGAGAAGATATCCTTCAAATAGAGGAATGAGTTACTCAATTGTATATTCGAACATGTGAACACAATAAAAAAAAGATACCTTTCTTGGACATGTTAGCCATTGGTAACGGCCCAAGATGTTTGCTAGCTACATGAAGAAGAAAATTGATTTGAGGATAAAGTATAAATGTATAATCGACAACAAATTCTGTAAGAACGATTGAAACATTACATATTTCCATAGAAAGGCACTTCAGTATGTCATAAGCATCAAGCAGTTCACAGAAATTAGTCTAAATCCCTAGGTCCAGTCACTTATTTTGTGCTTACTAAATGTATAATAAACAAAAAAATTCTGTAAGAACGGCTTAAGATTACATATTACCATAGAAATTCACTTCAGTATGTCATAAGCATCAAACGCGAATTTTGCAGGAATTAGTCTAAATTCCTGGGTCTGGTCACTTATTTGGTGCATACTTAATACTTCATGGGATTTGAGGTGCTTATTGAGTATCAAGTTGAATACTAAAGACCAACTACTAATGTATTTGATGCTTCCATCTGCGGTTGCTATAGATTTGTTTTTTAAGATAAACCTCCACTCCCCCTCGGACTATCTTCTACTTGCTATCCTTTGTTTTTCTTTTGAGATGACAGTCATTAACGACAGTCCCTGTCTTGGACTACTAGTACCAAGACCCCCTCCTGTTTAATTAAAAATTTGCCCTGACTCTGAACCACAACAATGTTCCTACCTTCTCATTACGTTGCTACCACTGGACCACCCCCTCAGTGGTTTCTACTTGCTATCTTATCTTATATTATTCCTATATTCTCCAACATCCATATCAGAAAGTAATACATTTTCTAGGAGTGGCATGGGGTCCGATAGATAAATAACCCAATCCAAGTTTTATAGCAGAAGCACATATGTAAACTTATCTACTTGAATAAAGGAGGTTATCAAACACACACACACACAATTTGGAAGCATTGAATACACAAAACACTTGCAGTGTAAAAATTACTCAGGCTGAACCAATTTTATCACCTAGCAATGACGATCATCCCTCTCATTATTTTTCCCAGAAGATATCCATCTAAGATCATTGCTATCTAAGCTCCCTACAGTGGCTGTTTACAAACTCATCCTTCAACAGACTTTTAAATGGATAGACTCATAGGTTATAACATATATTACTTTATTATTCGGTATGTAGATCAAGTAAAAATACAACTTTAACATTTAAAATACAAAATGAGCATAGCACGAGCTATTCCTAATTTATTTCTTTAGTGGAGGGTCACTGGCTCCTAGTCCCCTGTAGCCTATACTAATTAATTGCAGGAGATCCAGAAAATAAAATTTTATTGTAAATCCATATACTGGATGGAGGAATGTCCTTCCTTTGCACTATTTAGCTTGGTGGTGTTGTGATGAAAGCCTGAAGCAAATTGTGCTGTGCCTGTCTATCCTGTTTTCTATCCAAGAGGAACTCAGGTGTTGCTCCTTGGTTGCATGAGCTTTAAACAACATGACCAAAGAAGGTAGGTTTACTTTCGGCAATTGACCTATACTTTATGCCAAGATTCTATTGCAAGCTTCACTTGGAATCTGACACCAACACAGAGGCATTAAGATGACAACTGGTCACAAAAACTTGTTATAGCTTCACTAGGAATCTGGCACCAGGACGGGCATTAAAAGTTGACAACTGTCATAAAAACTGTCAATCCTTTCTTGCGCCCCCTAGAGCTCCTTAGATGACCTCACTCTGATGAGAGAAGGTTTGGATTACGTGATCTGATGAAATCCGCAAATATACGAATCTCTGGATAACAGCTTGGCAGAAGCATTATCTAAAAACAATGAATGTTATATTCTGAATAATGACATTCTTTCTCTCAAAATTTTCTATAGTTCATCAAATTTCTAAGAAAGAAAACTATCGGAATAATCTTAAGAATTTTTTAATTCAGTCCGCTTTTCATCTTATCTAAACTTTTTGGTGTAGAAAAATTTTATGGAGCACATTCGAACCTAATGAAGAGGTTGCAGACAGACATAGATCCACGAGGCTCTAAATGGAGATCTATATATATGGACAACAAAAATTAGATGATGAACTTTCTTGCCAACTTTAAATGAGAAACAGTAAATTCCAAGTGCAGCTCACCTAGATATAAAAGAGGATTAATTCTTCATAGAATGTAGACCCTACATCTAAAAGTTCATTATAGGGGCTATCCTAAACGAACAATGGGACACCAAAACTACCCTTTAAACAACAGCAAAAAGCAGTAAATGAAGTCCAAAAGAAGGGAGAAAAACTATAACAAGCATCGTGCATTGCAACATCTATCTAGCATTAAAGTTATATCCTTCGTCTCCCTTAACTAAGGTCAAGTGAGTCAAAATGCAAGCAGTGAGTCCAAAAAAATATCCTAGACATGAGTGCACAGATCGCAAAATGTCAAAGGAGTAAATTAGTGGTCCACTTGGTTAATTGAATGGATAATAACTTGGAAGTATTGAGTTCAATTCTTCCTGGCCACATTGCGTTTAGTTTACAGTTATTGTTTTCCCTTTAGTAATATGAATCTTATATCATGCTCCCTTAAGTTTTAAGTTGACATAATAACCCCCCCACCCCCAAAAAAAAAGGTCTGCCATTGGACTTAGGTTTAAAAGAAGAGGCAAATGGTTTCTTATTTGAAAAAAAAAAGCTACCACAACTTCAAATTGTTGATCCTGGACAACTACATAAAAACATACCTATTAGCTGACATTTGAATAAGGTATAAAAATTGGAATAACAGAAGTAAACATTCAATATCTATCATATAGAAAAATATTTATTACAATTAAAATATGTTAAATGGGAGGCAGGTTAGCACTGCTAGACATTATGTGTTTATTACCAGAGACCAAAGCTAAAGTTTGAAAGGTAAACACTCAGAAGAACAAAAGTTGAAACCAATCTATCAAACAAGGCAAAAAGGCAATGCTCACCAAAAATGCGGAAAATATAGTTGCAAATGATGCACCAATGAAACCTTCCCAAGTTTTCTTTGGAGATAATTTGATCAATGGTGTTCTTCCAAAAAAGAATCCAAAGAAGTAAGCAGCAACATCATTCATTACAATAAGAGAAGCTGGCAAAAGGAACCTGCATTAGCATAATATCATGATCAGAAAACGTAAAAGATGAAGAAACAATTTCTTAAACCCGTGCTTAATTAATGTATAGCAAATAAGTGCATTCTGTATCAAACAAGAATATGCACAACATTAAACATCATTCACAAAAATGAATACTTATAAAGAAGACAAATGGCATGACAGGAGAGAGGGAGAGTTGGGGGTGGGGGTTGGGGGGTGCGACTTGAGAAGAGTTAGTAAAGAGCCTCCTTGAGATGAGAGTGGAACCAGTTTATGGAACAAGACACTCTGTCTGCATACCTGGTTGAATGTATTTTAGCCTTAGTTGGAATCTTTCAAAAGAAGCTGACAGATTTATTGAAAATAATAACACTTGTAACCAAAGGTCCAAAACCTGTTTAATAGGTGAAAAGCATAATAGATTAAAATAAATTCCATTTCCCAGAAGGATGTGACAATCGATTTGTTTGATACTTTCGAGAGTTATGGTTGTTTCCATATCGGTTTCGGTAAACACTTAGAAGCTTGTCTCAAACACCCAAAGAGCATCATTATTCGCTTCCAAGGCCTTTATCTCCCAAATAGCTTAACAACATTAAATATTGCATTCCCCTGTTGTTTGCCTTGTCACCTTGTTATACATGACTAAGAACCATGCTTGTATCTCCATTCCCACCTTTATATTGCTTCTTTACTTTATGTTCCTTTTCCCCCTCTTCATCTTTCCTTTCTCCCTCAGTAGTCAATAGTGTAGTTACCTGGATCGTCTACTCCCCTAAGAACCACGTTTAGGACCCTGCGACCACAAATGTGGCGGATTTCTGATTTGGATAGTCAAAAGTGGCGACCCAAATCTTACAAAGTGAAGTTCGGTAATGATATCAATCAAATAGTAATAAAATCAACTAATTATCAAAATGAAACATACAAGGGTAGGTTGTTGTAGAATCCAGTACAAATTCTTCCCTAGTATACACACACACATATATACAAACAATTCTTCCCTATTAGACACCCACACACATATATACAAACGAGCCACTCTTAAATGAACCATAGCGTACTAGTTACGCCTATCCCCCTCGTACTGCTTAGAAAGCAACGTACCCATTAAGCAAAGAAAGACCTAGGTAACTATGATCAATAGTTAGATACTGAATCAATTTGGTCTTTCATTAGACCTTTTAGCTCCACTCGCTTTTTTTCAACTTTTGCTTGTGAATATCCTTCAAACATTGCATTTGTTTTGGAACTTTGATATTCATAAAACCTCTATTTTCTACATAATACATCGACAACAATATTTCAAGCCTAAATTGCAGCTAGTATGAGTAAACCTTGTTGATACCCCGTTTTGGCACCTTTCGTGCAAAATGACGGCTTTTCTATATTCTTTTTAATGGACAAGAGACACCTAGTAGTGATAGGTTTCACTATTTATGACCAATAATTCATCGTGTTGAATAAAATAAGAAGCATGTTGTTCATTAAACTAAAAGAAGCTGGTTGAAATTCAAAAGTGCTTTGTAGAGTGCTTGGTGATTGCATGGTACCCTTGAAGTTGAAAGGAACTTCTATAAGACAATTATAGACCAGCCATGGTTTATGGATCAGAGTGGCAATACGGATGAATGGCACTACGTTGTAAGATATTAGAAGAAATAAGTTTATTTGTGGACACTTGAAGGTAGAACCAATTGATGATAATATAGAGAAATTTGCCTCTGATGGTTTTGATATTTGCAGAATAGACCAATAGTTGCACTAGTTAGGAGGAGCGACAAAATATTAGTAAAGGAGCTCCACGACCTAAGGGTAAGCCTAATGAACTTGGAATGAGACATGTAAAGGAAGATGATTTTGTTCATATTAAAAAAGGACAAAACTCATAACATAGTCGATGGAAGAAAAGGACTCAAATAGAGGACCCATTTTTTTTTGGTATATAGGCTTTATTGCTGTTTTTACCTTCCCAACAAAAAACCTTAATTCCTGATTAGCCGCACAGCAGGATCCGCTATCCCACTTTAGTCACTTCCCCCCATGTTATCCAGTATGCTTAATCATTGCATACTCATTTTCGATTTAGTTTCATACATGCATCTCAACATGAGGATTCCAACGGTTCAAACCATTCATTAATCCCAGTTTGCTCTCAAATTGTACGTAGATTTTGAAAATATTTGGATTATTCGTTAAAAAAATTATGCATAGCAGCAAGCTCACAGGTCAGCTCATTACTCATTACACCGTATGACAAAATGAGGTGTCACTCAACCATTGGTCGAATATTGTGAATGACATCAAAAGGAAAACCTTTTTCTCTTTCTTCAGTCCTCTGGCAGGGACAGCAGTGTGTGTATTTGAGTATGCACTATGCATGTTCTTTTGTGTTTGCATATGTAACTATGTGCGTTCTTTTGTGCGTATGTAAACTATGTACGTGTGTCATATGTACATCTATGTGTGTATCTGAGTGTATGTATGGACACATATAAGAGATATGGTGTTGGACATAGTGTCACCATCAGATTGGTGCCGAGTGGGAGAGGAGGGACCCAGGGTGTTTCCAACAACTTACCCCAAAAAAAGTGAAATATGTTCTCTTCTTCAGTGAACACAAAAAGAACCCAGGAACAACTAAAGTTATTCGTTAAATTTGAATTTGATTATTGTTCTTGAAGCAGTCAATAGCTTGATGAATTTCTAGTACTAGAAAAAAAAATTCTCAAGGTACGAATAGGCACTTGTATAGGATTTCTTATAATTTAAATATGCTATTACGGAATCAATCTACTAGATAAATTCTACTACAAGAATATCTCAAGCCAGAATCTTGGAGGATGATGTAGATCTGATACATCATTAGTTGCCAGCACATAGTTTATCCTATTTAATTTAAATTTTCCTTCAAAACAAAATATGTGGTGCGTTTTTTTCTCGATAAACAATTTGTTTTACAAATTATCATAATAAAGTGAGGTTAACGGCACTTCTTACAATTGTGGTACACAACAATAAACCATTTTATCACACATTTTGTAGCTCAGTTACATGTCCTTTTCCTACTTCCGCTATTATCATCTCTCCTGCTAAATTAACAATCTCCATATCTTGTTAAATTAGCAACATAATACAATGCAAAATCTTCAAAAAATAGTGTGTTTGTATTAAGATTTCATTTTCATTTTCATAAATGAGAAAATAAGCAACTTAAAGAAGTTGGTTGCCATAGACTATGCTTTCTGCAAAAAATTGAGCATGTATTTCAAAGTAGAGCATTTGAAAACAGTACCAAAAGATTCCTTCAAAGATATTTGCTACAGTGAAAGAGGACTGTGCAAAGACCAAAAGAAGAATCATGTGGGTCCATGCGTACTGGCCAAACTGATACTTGTATCTCTTCTTCTTTAACGTAAGAATGAACCACACAAAACCTGAGTAAGAGCAGAGTAGAGATCACTTCCAAAAGAATATGAAAAATTATACTTACAAGATTCAATGAAGACGATTTATAATCAGTCAGTACATGAAAACGAGGAGAAATAGATGAATTCTAGATGAATGCATAAAACTAGGAAAATGTGCACAAGAGGCTGCCCTGCAGCTTCTGTATGTTCTAACATAAGAAATAACTCCAGAATTTCTTTTGCATATAGAGGACAGCTTCTGTATGTTATGACCTAAGAAATAACTACAGAATTTCTTTTACATAATACGATATTCAACTTATTCAGCAATAGGAAGTAAAGGCAACTGCCAACCTGCAATGTATAGGAAATAACAAATAATCATCTGATACTTGATAAGGCCCCTGGCAAGTTGGTACAATAATTTATCAGATGTTACTGTGTTTACAAAATGCCGACTTAGGAAGCGTCCATAGGCAAAGAGCATAACAGTGAAGAAAAAATGCCTACAAATAGAAAGAGAAGGATGAGATCAATGCATAAACCAATCAATATGTCAGAACTTAAAGCACCAAGAGCTTTTAATAAAAGGTTGTAATGAGTATACACAGAAATGAAACATTTACCAATTTAGAAGTCGGAATCCAGGAAGTTGTGTATCTTCATGAGCTTTTTTAAGTAAATTGAACAGCTCCCTTGCCATCAGGATTTGGATGACCACAATCAGAGCCGAAATACACAGATGACCCATGTAAACAACCAATGAGAAAACTGCTAACATCCATAAAGAGGAATGTGCGCGGATGCGCATTGATCTATACTTGTTATTGTCATTGACAAGTAAGTTAGCTTCATTTGAACCATATGGATCTGGAAGAACCTGGAAAGAAAGAGAAAGATAGAAAGAACAATTTTATCAAAAATGAAACAAATAACTGCACCCACACACACCAAACATGTCATAGAACTAATTCTGACAAGAACCAACTACTAGGAGACAAATGGGGGCTTAGTCCAAGCAATCCCGCCAGGTCTCCCTTCCCATCATTTGGATGGGTAGAGTTACAACAACTGCCATCCTGCTCAAGGATTTAGAAATACGAGTATACATGAAGAACATGCCTTGTAGGCAAGAGTAATACTGCCTAGAGATTTTATACAACGGTATGCCCTTACGAAGGGTTAGCTATTCAGCCCTCAAGCAGAAAACTCGCCGAAACCAGAAGCCAAGAAAGTTATTTCTCATCCCCCTCCCCCCCCCCCCCTCCCCCCCCCCCCCCCCCCCCCCCCTCCCCCCCCCCCCCCCCCCCCCCCCCCCCCCCCCCCTCCCCCCTCCTCTTAAACTCCCCAAGGGTCATGAAGTCAATAGACATAATTGAAAAGGAAGAAAAGAGCAAGTATAATTGTTCTGGAATCAGAAGACGAATTTGCAATTAGAGTTACAGAGGACTAGGTAATCTAATGTATAAGGTATGAGTAGTATTGTTGCTGACAGAAAAACTGTTAAAGCTTAGCAGAAATAACTTAATAACCACTCACTAATTTCCCAAAGCATAACGTGTATAAACAACAAATCAAGTGAGACCAGGGCCTGCAAGCAACTAACCTCGGTGGAGCAGCGTTTACGATGTCGAACTCGCGGCGAAGCACTTGCATGAGGACTGCCTGAACTGTTCTCCTTGTGCATGGTGGAAAAACTTTACCTACATAATATAATATAATATAAATTCAGTAAAAGTGTCCACAAATTTACATACAAACTTCTGAAATTAGAAAAGATGGTTAAAATGGAAGAATGCTTTTGGAGTGCTTTGCGATCACAAGGTACCTTTGAAGTTGAAACGAAAATATGGGCAACCATAAGACCAGCTCTGCTTTATGGTTTGGATTGTTGGGCATTTAAAAAACATGTCCATAAATTGAGAGTAGCTTAAATAAGAATGCTAAGATGGATAAAAGATGGACTTATCCGTCAAAAGTTGGAGGTGCTGGATACTACATTTTGGAATAATGATTAAACTTGTTCACATTAGGCTCAATGCCAACTATATCCAGGAAGAGAGAATAGGATCGGAGAGAAAATAGCTACTCCGGCCAATGTGGAATTAAAAGATGCATACCAATACTCAAATGAGGATAAAATGAGAGAAAATTTGCTCAGATGGTTCGAACACGTGCAACATAGACCAACGGACACACCATTTAGGATGAAATATGACTAGAACTAGCGGTAGGCTAATAAGAACGTGTATCAAGGTTGCAAGTCCTAAGAAGAATGTATCTCCAAAATTCATGCAATGTCATTGTTTGTGTCATGTCAGGCACACGTATCGGACACGCGACAAACACTGCAAGATACACTAGAACACACCAAAATAGATGTCAAATCCAAGTCACGGTGTCTGAAATATTGTTGTGTCGAATATGTGTCTGTGAAACATTAAGGATATGGCTTTTGTTAATGCTACATAGGACAACAAAAAATTTGGGATAAAGGCTTCACCTTTTTGTTTGCAAAATCAAACTAATTTTGCACCAATGCATACTTTCCACAAACATTAAACCTTTGCATAGCGGTGGTGACCGAGCCCATAGTACATAATGTACATTATAGCCAAAATCATCACACAAAGTCCAGAAAAAAGATGGCATATTTCTCCCAATTCCCGACATTGCGAATCAACCCATTTTCGTTTTTTGGATTCAGTTCTAGATTTCTATGGTTATTACAAAGAATTAACATCATATTACATAATTCGAAAGAGGAGAAAAGCCATAGATTTACCAGGAGAAACCGAAGGAAGAGATGAATCTAGGGTTTCCACGAGCTCCGGATCGCCATTGAAGGGATCATTAGAGAGAGAGAGAGAGAGAGAGAGAGAGAGAGAGAGGAACTTTGGTTTATTCTTTCTTCCTCCCAAAATTATGAAAAAAAAATTCCATAAGACCCCTTGCATAATAATAATAATGTTTGCATAATAATAATAATGTTTAGAATATTTGCACAAACTAGTATTTGGAGGGCATATTTGCACAAACTAGTTTTTTTTTTCTCGTTCTGATAATATCCGGCCCGGCCCACACAGAGAATACTTGGGCTGCCAATTCTTTTTGTTGCTCTCCTCGTTCCCAAGCCCACACAGAGGAAGAAACTTCCTACTTGTTCCCCAAGGCAGAGAGAGGCGGTTAGCTGGTGCTATAAATAGCACATAGTTTCTCACTCTCTCTCCCGATCGGCGGAAAGCTTGGAGCGGCGGAAATGAAAATTATGATCATGATGTAGTTTTTTTTTTTTTTTTAATAGCAGTACTTTTTTTTAGCACTACAAATACTAATTCTTCTTTAAATTTAGTATTTAAGTAAAGAAATAATTAGCAAAAAATTTAAAGAAAGGCTAATGTCCTACTTGAAATTCTAGTTTTACACAATACATGATTCTCTTCTATTTCTAAAATTCAGAGAAAAATAAAAATCCTACGATAGAACTCTTAACCAATTTCGAAGTCCAATTATCAACTCCAAATAACCTAAAACTTCTCTATTGAAATTGAGAAGTTGTCGAAGTTGGTCAGCTCGCGGGCTAATTCGAGCCCGGATCCGACTTGGCCCAAACCTATTCAGGCCTGGGTCTGGGCTGAGTTCGAATATTGTAAATTCGGGTTGACCCAGCCCGGCTCGCTCCTCCATCCGGACTAAGTCCGGCCCGGCCGAAGCCCGATCAAACCCAGACAATAGTGGGCCCGGGCCGGCCTAACCCAGTGTCACGTTCCGCTCCCGCAGGAGCGATCGTCCTCGCTAAGGCGTGATGCCGCACGGGTCTAGGTTGTGCCCGTGCAAGGCTATGTCCAGAAACGGCCGATTTGAGCTAGGCCACAAAGTCGCACAGAGTGTCCCATTTGCAGCGGAAAGTAAATGAACACGTGGAAGCGAATTCAAACTCTTTATTGATATTCAAGAAGTTTACAAGCGACGCTAGGCCGATATTACAAATCGCTCAAGCTCTCTCTCTCTGAAACATAAAAGGCGTGCCAAGTGGCTTACAACATGGAATGATTCATGACGATGTTCCGATACATTATGTCATGTATAGGGTGCTTCAGCTCCTTGCAATGCTCCAAGGCTCCAGAGATAGCTCCGCGCCTTAGCACGTTCGATGGAAGCTCCGCACCCGCCGACGATACCTGCATCCTGCAAGTAGACTGTGGGGTTATCAGTACATTGTTATGCACTGGTGGGGAGGCTAGCTCGCCCACAATGCTATCATTACCAAACACGTATCATTTACTTTTGTGCATCTCTATCATTCATTGTCTTTCTAATCTTGCCTTAGGATCAATTTCATGGCATATGTCATAACCTATCCCGTGTTGCCAAATTCAAGTGTCGCATGGAAATACATGCACGACTTACCCATACTTACCGTCCGGCCTTCCCTGTCCAAAGTAAACCAAGTTAGTCAACAATTCATATGGAACAACATAATGTGATTCTTGGAAACATTCAATATCAAGGGCGTGTCCCTGCCTCAGTTACTAGCGCATCGTAGGCGTATTCTCTAACTCATGTACGAAGTATTCATTATCATTTGGTATGATACATTTCAAGCTTATTCAGAAGGTGCTTTGTTCAGATTAACTTAGACTACTTTGATTTCAATGCAAGGACTTGCACGTGGATCGCCACCAGCAAAGCCCACTTAATCTATATGCATCGGTCGCTGGCATCACAAGCCATCCTGGACATGTCTTTCCCTGTGGTAATTTCTCACCTATCATGGCATGCGGCTTGGTACACCCTGATAGTCTTTTGAAATACCCGGCCTTACGTCTCCTGGTGGCCAAGCCCGCACTCAGGCAGTCCGTAAGCCATTTTCTTTGATTCCGTCCGGACCGGCAAGTCCTTCACACTTTGATCATGCCGCGGAATCCCTTTTTCTTCACGGTCACAGCATACGCCACCCCTCGCTCGTGCTGTTTGTCCACGACCATTTCGTATTAACTTTGTCTTTTTAACTTAACGGCTGTCTCTGAGCCGTAGGCTAACCCTTAGCCTTAATGCGTTATCGACCAGGTTGGCGTCCGTGCAGCGCGGGTAGCGAGTCCCGTTGCACGTGCCCGTCATACCTGTCGCTAACCATTTCCATCCTTCTTATCTTTTATTCATTCTTTCTTTCACTTGTTCATTCATTCGTTGATTCATTCATTCACTTATTCGTTTACTCTTTCATTCATACATTACGCAACTCCTTGTGCGGGAGTCGCCTTGGCGACCCATCGGTCCCATAGCCTTTCAATGTTGCTATACTCTACTCGGAACGACTATATTGATAGTCTTCCCATTTCATTGTTGTAACCCATTCATTGTTTCATTGTTGAACGCAAGCTTGTGCCTTAGCACGAGCGTGGAGCGCGGTGCGAGAGTTCTCATATTTTCCATGTTCCTTTCCATATTCTATGCAAGCATACAAGATGGGATTAATCCCTTAGCTAGGTGCGTTGGGTCATTTATTAGCATGCGCGGTGTTATCGCCTAGCGATTTCAATGATAGTGTCCGTATTGTTATGTGTCTAGGCTAAGCAAAGACGGGTTCATCGGAGCCACCCACCTTAGCGATGTTTGCATCGGCCGAGCGATACTCCGAGCGCGCCTTTGATAGTCTAAGTCTGGATTCATCTTTGACGAGCCATTATAAGTCTTGCATCGATTCACATCGATACTTCATCGGGTCGACGCAACTCTTCGAGTCGATAGCTCGTTTGAGTCATTGCACTTGCCGTTTGAATCGGCGTTCCGCTAGGGCGGAGCGGGTCATTACATAATACACCACTCAAAATAAGTCTCGTCCTCGAGACTTCCTGAGTGCAGGTCATCCTACAATTCCTTAACTCGTGTCGTCGTGTTTCTTAGACAATTTCTGTCGGATGGCTCTATCATTCTATGGCACCGAACTATACTCGATAACATTTCAAGTTCCGTGTCGCATACGTTTGGTCGATTTTATTGGATAACTTTTCATTCATTTTAGAGTTGATGGCACTTATTCAATTCAAGTGTTTCTTCGACTTGGTTGCTATTTCGACGTATCATGGGACTGAAACGGTCGCACGAGGTGCGTTGTATTTTATCAAACTCGAGAGTCGTAGGTTGAGGCAAACTCACTCATTCCTTCTTGCGCATCTCAACACCCACTTGCAGCTGCATTCGAGTTCATCACATCGCTGAGTTTGGATCGTGCACATATTCAAGGCGTACCCCGAATACGTACATTTTAACCAAGCTTAGCGATTAGCAAAGTCGGACAAGCTACTCGTGGTAGTTTCGATTTGCCGATCGTTCGCTAACTTCGATTTAAAACTGAACTCATGTGTGTATCACATATCGTTTATCTCGATCCTCGATATTATTCGATTCGCTTCTCAAGCGCTCTTGTCAATGAAATCAATACGATTTCTTCTTAGCGGAGCCGACCAAGTCTAAGTAATTCACATCCGATTCGAGACCAAATATTGCACTATCATCGAGTACGTCTTTCAATCAATGATTCAATTCGTTATCCCAACTTTACTTGCACGTCATTTATTCCTATCATTCCCTTCGTTTGGGACCAATCTCATCGTCGTTCACGCACACTCCCTGTTCCCCGTCCTACTCTAAGTCTTGCTGCCCCAAGTCTATCGTCCGTACGGACGATACTATAAGGTCAATCGCACAAGTTCAATCACTCGGCATAAGGTCGTCCGCCTATCCGCTAGGTCATCCCACAGGGTCATAGTTACAAGTCAAGTCTGTGGCTCATCGTGCAAGGTCATTGCACGACGCTCGCCCCAAATCCTATGGTCAAACCATTTGTTCGTTTGTACGGGAGTTTCTACCCAAGCTCGTGTCACTCAGATTTCTAAACATCGAGCATGATCACCTAATCCGCATCAAGACTTACGTTGTACATATTCAATTCCGTTCTGTCATACTCAAAAATATTTATTATTACTTTTATTATTATCATTATTATTGTATTACATTAATAATATTGTGATTAGGATTTTGTTGTTTTATGGCCATGTGTCCCAAGGCCACAACCATAACCCTAGCCCTACACCCTACCCCTAACCATAACCCTAGCCCTAGGGGGGGTGCAACACCTCACCACTACTTCTCTCCCTATAAATACAACACACACACACACTTCATAACCAAAAAAAAAAAGAGAAAAAAAAAAACAAAACAAAACTCACACACACACCACTCCACCCGACCCCCCTTTTTTGCCCCCTTTGCTGCTGCTGTCGCTGCTGCTCAGCCGCCCGCCGCCGCCAGCGCCGCCGCCCGCCGCCCCTGCTGCCGCCGGCCAGCCTCCGGTCACCACCCCAGCACCACCTCTTCCGCTTCCACTTCCTCTTCCCCCAACTCCATCTTCACTCCATCTTCATCATCTTCCTCCTCTTCCACTTCCAAATCCAAAGAAAATCTAGGTAAAATTCTAAATCCCTATTCTTCTTCCCCAATCTCTAATTTTTTTTCTAACTTAAACCTAGGTTAGAATTGCTAACAAAACTCTCTTGTTGTGGGGTTTAATTTAGGAGTTGTGGAAGAAAAGTCTAGGTCATCTCCAACCCAAGGCAAGTCCTCCTTCTCTTTTCTCCTTTAATCAATTTTCTCTTGAAAATTTCTTTTAGGAATTGTTGTGTTCTTTGGGATTAATTGTCACGACCCGCACCCGGATATACGGGTACGAATACGTGGGCCACGCCCAGCCTACGCCGCGGCTGCTGCTGCCAGCGTGAGCCGCCGTACGGCAGGCCGAGAGGGAAAGGTGGGAGAGGAGGAGTAGAGGGATGAGGGTGGTGGTGTTAGTGGTGGTGATGGTTGTAGTTGAAGATGGTGAGGGTGGTGATGGTGGTTTGAATGGAAAGAGAAAGAGAGAAAAAAATATGAAGGAGTGAGGAAGAAGAAGAAAAGAGTAGGGGGGGGGTGTTGTTCTCGTGCACAGGTGGGGGTGTGTGGGTTGATGGGAGTGGGAGAGAGAGAGAGAGATATTTAGAGAGAGAGGGGGGGAGTGTGTACGTATGTGAGAGGGGGGTGTTCGGGTACAGGGGTGAGGGGAGTGCTGATGGGAGAGGGGAGTGGGGTGTGTTTGAAAGTGAGATATTATATATGTATATATATATGTGTATATATATACAAATGAGAGAAATAGATATTTTTACATAAAGAGAGGTATTTAGGGTAGAGGAAAAAATATCAGTAGGGTGTGGGCAGTCATGATGGAGGGCAACATAGAGTTGGGGTTGGGTTCAGTGGAGCCGGGTCGGCCAAAATCGAACATGGGACAATATTCGAATTAAAACGGGTATTTATAATCATGAGCAAATAAATAACATGCGGGGACTCAAATAAATAGGACACAAGTGGTGGGCGGATAGTAGGCTTCGTGTGGGTCATGTCCATATTTGGGGTCGACTAGATTGGATTGATGTCGGGCCCGGAAATTAAATGGGAAAAATTAAATCAGATTTTACGGCAGATAATTAATTGGCCTAAATTGAACCGGAAGTTGTGCGAAGGAAATGGAGCACAAAATGGAGTGTCTGAGTGGGACACGAAGGTCAGGGGTGAAGAGCGTCTCGAGTAGATCAGGCATGACAAGTTGGTTCTGAGAAAACGACTGGTCGGGTGCTCCTAAATTAAAAGTCACGGCAACGCGCATACGAAGATCAAAAATAAAAGTGGGAATAATTAATCAATGATTAATTGGTCTAATTTGACCCGAAGTTGCGCGATACAAAAGGAGCACAAGGGAACGAGTTTGGATGGGACACCATATATCAACATGAAGGTAATCTCGTCTACTACAAACTTCAAGAAGGAAGTTTCCAGAGACTGGCATCCCTGATGCTCTAGAATTCCAAGTCACGGTAAAGAGCATTAAATGATAATAACTAATTAAATCAAAATTAATTATCGAGAATAAATCATTTAGGAAATTCGAAAAAATTCCAGAAATTCTGGGGGCTTACATCCTACCCACCTTATAAAAATTTCGTCCTCGAAATTAAGGTTGTAGTAGGGGTAAAACAAGATAGAAAGTTTTAGGCAAAAACTTGGGCACGATCATAGAATGACAAGTTTGCACGATTAAGATAATCGATTCACAACTGTTCAGGCACGAAGAGGGATTTGGCACGATAGAATCAAAATATGAACAGAATTATATGTGCATGATTTCAGAAATAAGCCAAGTCATTGGGGCACAATTTTAGGGACGATTAGAGAATCGAAGATATAATTGAAGTCCAAGTACGGGATGATTTGTATAATCAAGACATAGCTAAACAAGGCAAAGGAAATGACGGTAAGATGAGAAAATCATCATGCGATGGGAGAGAAAATAATGATAAACAAGAAATAATGGTAGAAATTATCTTGCTCAATTGGTAAAAGAAGTGAATCAACTTAAGATATGACCTGATAACCATACACGTCTATCCAAAATTATGTTGCCAGAATTTACGCCACGCCAGTAAACATAGCTACAATAAACGATAGAGTCCATAACCAAGGTATACACCCTATAATCATGTCATCTAGATTCCTTACCACGCCAACCGGTATGGCTGCAAGAGAATCTAAATTCCATAACTAGGATAGTATATTCAAAATCAGGCTCCATGTCCCTGTGAGGCTAGCTAATATGACTGCGATAAATTCCAAACTCCATAAGTAAAGAAGACACTTACTGTTCTCATTGTCCTCGTCCAAAATGTGTTTATCAGGATATCTTAACTCAATTCTTAAAAGAATTATCCGAAACAAAATCAAAGGTCAACAACGAATATTAAGATTTAAAATTCAACAAAAAGTCAAGGGTAAGTTAATAGAAACAACGGAAACAACTTCCGAGATAGGGTTCAGAGGAAAATAAATCTTAGGAAAAGTCCCGAGGGTACTACCTAGGTCAAGATAGAAAATGGTAGAATATAATCTAAAACAAACCTCGACCATGATACGAGGTTGGTAAATCATATTCTCTCCCCGACCTAGATGATATACTAGTCCAACTTATACCTTCCTCTGGGGTCCACAACCCATCCCAAGAAGGATTAAAGTTTGATACAGACAGATATTTCAGAAATCAGGACGAATGGAAACAAGTGGGAAAAGATTTGAAAGCCTTCGAAACAAGATTCCCAGGGGTCATCCCTGGAATCTACCAAGAGTTCCTAATATGTGACTGAGTACCAAAATCCTAAAATATTCCATGACTCAACCTTAATCCTAGGGCAGGCTCGCAGTAGTACAGATAAGCTCAAGTACTACCACGACTTCGCATTAATTGCAAAGACTGACCTGCATGGGCCACCACTAAAAACGTGTCACGACCCGCACCCGGATATACGGGTACGAATACGTGGGCCACGCCCAGCCTACGCCGCGGCTGCTGCTGCCAGCGTGAGCCGCCGTACGGCAGGCCGAGAGGGAAAGGTGGGAGAGGAGGAGTAGAGGGATGAGGGTGGTGGTGTTAGTGGTGGTGATGGTTGTAGTTGAAGATGGTGAGGGTGGTGATGGTGGTTTGAATGGAAAGAGAAAGAGAGAAAAAAATATGAAGGAGTGAGGAAGAAGAAGAAAAGAGTAGGGGGGGGTGTTGTTCTCGTGCACAGGTGGGGGTGTGTGGGTTGATGGGAGTGGGAGAGAGAGAGAGAGATATTTAGAGAGAGAGGGGGGGAGTGTGTACGTATGTGAGAGGGGGGTGTTCGGGTACAGGGGTGAGGGGAGTGCTGATGGGAGAGGGGAGTGGGGTGTGTTTGAAAGTGAGATATTATATATGTATATATATGTGTATATATATACAAATGAGAGAAATAGATATTTTTACATAAAGAGAGGTATTTAGGGTAGAGGAAAAAATATCAGTAGGGTGTGGGCAGTCATGATGGAGGGCAACATAGAGTTGGGGTTGGGTTCAGTGGAGCCGGGTCGGCCAAAATCGAACATGGGACAATATTCGAATTAAAACGGGTATTTATAATCATGAGCAAATAAATAACATGCGGGGACTCAAATAAATAGGACACAAGTGGTGGGCGGATAGTAGGCTTCGTGTGGGTCATGTCCATATTTGGGGTCGACTAGATTGGATTGATGTCGGGCCCGGAAATTAAATGGGAAAAATTAAATCAGATTTTACGGCAGATAATTAATTGGCCTAAATTGAACCGGAAGTTGTGCGAAGGAAATGGAGCACAAAATGGAGTGTCTGAGTGGGACACGAAGGTCAGGGGTGAAGAGCGTCTCGAGTAGATCAGGCATGACAAGTTGGTTCTGAGAAAACGACTGGTCGGGTGCTCCTAAATTAAAAGTCACGGCAACGCGCATACGAAGATCAAAAATAAAAGTGGGAATAATTAATCAATGATTAATTGGTCTAATTTGACCCGAAGTTGCGCGATACAAAAGGAGCACAAGGGAACGAGTTTGGATGGGACACCATATATCAACATGAAGGTAATCTCGTCTACTACAAACTTCAAGAAGGAAGTTTCCAGAGACTGGCATCCCTGATGCTCTAGAATTCCAAGTCACGGTAAAGAGCATTAAATGATAATAACTAATTAAATCAAAATTAATTATCGAGAATAAATCATTTAGGAAATTCGAAAAAATTCCAGAAATTCTGGGGGCTTACATTAATATTGTTATTATTAATTCTGGAATTTATAGAAATAAATGACAAAGTTTGTCATTTTAGAAATTAATTGGATTTATGAGTATAAAAATGTGTAGGACTCTATTTATGGATACTTGGTATAATTGTCGTTGTGTATTCATATAAATTTGGCTTAATATGTGCAATCAAAGAATTATGACTTGTAAAATCATAGGTATCGGTACAACGTAGAAATTCAACCTAGATTATCATAAGAAAACCAAGTTACATATTGGACGTGTAAAAAGTTTTACTTCCTTTTTTTTGCAATATCATGTTGACTCAACCCAAGCATCTAATATTACGTAGTTGATACAAACTCATATACACAAAATTGTCATGGACACCTATAAGTCTTAACATACTTTAGGGTTACTACCCATATACTCAAGGGGGAACCCATACGTATGATTTGTTTTAACATGGCATGTATAAATAAGAGTTAATTTTCAGTTTTAGTATATTTTTTTTTACTTTATTATTCTGTCCATAAGTAAAGTTGTGCTAAATTAACCCGTTTCAGCTTGATTAATTAGTTAAAATGTGTGTTTATAGGTACCCATATGTTATGGTAACCCTGCATCTATGATTATTCAATATTTAACCCCTTTTTCATCATCAAGAAGTCAACTTCGATAATGGCTAGTATAAGTTAGAGTTGAAACCTTAGATCAAGTCTAGCTAAGGCCTCAAGTTATATAAATTTTCATAGCATGCATTATCATGTGAGAGATTCATACTTTATTATTATTGAGTACTGACAATTTTATTTCTTAAATGACTAGCTCATCATAAAGCAACTGCCGAAAATAAATTTAAATGCATGATTACTTGCTTGCTTGATTGCAACGGTAAGAAAGAATATTATTAAGCATTTTGATACTTGCGTGGGTTTCCGGTGTTGAGGTTTGCTCCACCGAAGGGGTCGGCGAACCCGATATATATATATTTGCGTGGTTCCGGTGTTGAGAGTTGCTCCACCGAAGGGGTCGGCGAGCCCATATATATTTCTTTTATATCATGTTTTGTAAATTGTCGGAGCTCCTAAGTACAAAGGAGACTCTGCCGAAATTTTTGAAAAATTTAGGAGATAGACAAATTTCTGATTTTCGGAAATTTTAGAATCATTGGGTGGGGAGGACAACTGAATATCCCTAGATATCCCGTAACATAATAACCATAAAAAGCTGATCAGCGACTCCTGAATATCCTGATGAGTACTTCTATATAAGTACTAGCCCAAGAGAGGCTCCTGTCCTGCTACTTCTATTCCGACAGTAACATCGAATAGATTGGTTTTAGCCCAAGGGAGGCTCCGAAATTACAACCTGATCCCAGGTTAACGGGATTGTTCACGGGAATTATTTAGGGAATTAATTCAGAGTACTGTTCTCAAAATTGCATTGCATTTAGTCTACTAAATTTCATCTTACTCCAGTAAAATAACTCCACCTATCAAGGTAGGTAGTTTCTTGATTGCTCAAGGGAAGCAAAATCCTACTGAGAGCTCAAGGGAAGCTCAGAACATCATACAATCTATGGAGTAGGATGTCATTTACTTTTCCTTGATTTTGTGAAGTACACACATATAATAGTTGGCATACTTCTTTCTTTTTTGAAAAAAAAAAAAAACTGCATCTTTCTTTTGTATACTTTACCGTCCTTGACCGAGGACTTGCTTGTCATTTTCTAAAATGACCTAGTATTGTTCACTAGGTGAAGAAGAGGACGTCTCCGCCGAAGTAACGCCGCAGTACAACGAGGAATAATCGTCTGGATAACTTGCTAGTTATTTCTTTTGTAATAAGCTTGTAGAAGTATTGTTGATGAAGTCCTGTATAATAATTACCATATGTATAATAAGATGTAATCTCTGGCATTTTCCATTTTTGCTGATGTTTACGGGCGACAATCGCGGATTTTCGGCGCGTAGCCTGGGGATGTGTATGACGTCACCATTCCATTTGGGAAGTGGGACGTGACACGTTCAATCACCAGTTCTAACCAATTCATGTATTCGATCACGAGGTCATCCAGCTCGACAATACATTGCGCCTCAATCTCACGCGAGTCCGATTATCCACGGCGGTTCATGAATCACCATGCAACGCTCCCGCGGAATAATCATTCTCATCGGGGCGTAACTCTTGTTTGAGTTTTAGACTAACCCATTCTCGATACGCGGATTGGACCTACTCAATCCTCAAGTTCAATTCTTCAAACACAAATTCCTTTTCGAGTCCACCTTCGCGTCAAACCACAAGTCGAAGCAATCAGATTGTCACGCCATCCAAGTTCAATCACTCCCGCTGTATGAATCACCATATCAGCGCTCACGCGGAGTGATCGTCATAATCCGGCACGACGCATGTGCGAGGCTGGAGTTGCGCTCGCATAAGACAAGAACGTCAAAGTTGTGGTTGTCAACGAATCAAATCCAAGCATTCATATTTTCATCCAAGCCAAATCTATCTTTTCCTCAACACATTTTTAACATCCCAAGTATAGCATCCAACGGAACAATGACATTTGCACGACCGTCATTCGTCGAGTCAGAGTACCCCCGAGTTATCGCATATCGATCTTTGATACGCCTCAATACCATTGACGATGTGCGTAACCTGACGATCTTCCTTTGCAACCGATTTCGAGTCGTGCGTTGATGCTGTTGTCCGAGTTGGATATTCCACAATTTCCTTGATATTCAAGATCAAGTTTGATCGCTATTCCTCAAGCTAGTTTCAAGATCGTTGTTCAAACTCAAGTCACAATTCATTTGAATCAATCCGAAATCGTACGCACGATCCTCTAAGTTTTCTCGATCAAGACCATTCATTTTCATTCATCGTTCCGAATCGTTTTCTAACTTGCGTTGCCCACTGACAAGCTGTCCGAACGACATCTCGCTCGGGACTTTCGAAGTCACGACCAACTAAGCGTTACGCGTTCTAAGGCTTTGCGCGATCGTATTGCCTCGCCGACATACTCGTTCTATCCGTAAATCCTTTAGTCTCGCTCGAACAATGTCTATAACGTCCATACACCACTCAGGGTTCGAGCCACTCGACTAGTCGTTGACACTCATTCTTATTCTTCTTCGAACCTATCACATACACCACTCAGATTCAAGCCATACGATCTAGTCCTCAATCACGTTCGCGTCATGCGCTAAGACATCCTTCAGATTCGTTCGATGAATCTCTAGCGTAATCGCTCACGTCGCCTCGACGTACTAAGTCGTTCATACTAATCCTCAAAATCCAAGCCAATCCTTCGGGTACGCCTAAGCGTTAACTCCGATAGCGTTCCTGTCGATATACACTCTAAGTGTATCTCCGTTCCCGACCGAGCGGTACTTGATATCGCTCGCAACTCGATTGCACCCGAAGTCGAGGTGCGCGACACGCGGCACAACATAACCAAAAGGTCGTGTGCATAGCTATCCCGTGTGGACTATATTCGAGTTCGCATGCTCACTTATTCTTGTTCGAGCGATAATCGATCTCACTCGCAACACGTTTGCACCAGAAGGTCTAGGTATGCGATACTCTGCACAACTTAGCCAAAAGGCTGCGTGCATAACCATCCCGTTCAAACTATACTTTGGTCTCGTGTACTCGTTTGCTGTCAGCGTAAGCTCATTCAAGCACGTACTGCGTTTGCTAACTCTTAGCATCGGTTCCTTCCGACTCAAGTCCGTCGTGGTGGCACAAAGGCCTTCGCCTATCGATCCCGTCCAACCGAGTACTCGTACGAGCTTTTGAAAATATTAGACTTATTGTATGGAACATCCCAAGGCACAACGAGAGAGAGCGTACACTTCTTTTGTTTCAAAACCGAGCTTTCAAAACTGAGAAAATCGAAATGAAGTCCAAGGACGTAAAGCCGTGCTCTGATACCAATCTGTCACGCCCCGCTCCCGCAGGAGCGATCGTCCTCGCTAAGGCGTGATGCCGCACGGGCGTAGGTTGCGCCCGTGCAAGGCTATGTCCAGAAACGGCCGATTTGAGCTAGGCCACAGAGTCGCACAGAGTGTCCCATTTGCAGCGAAAAGTAAATGAACACAAGTGGAAGCGAATTCGAACTCTTTATTGATATTCAAGAAGTTTACAAGCGGCGCTAGGCCGATATTACAAATCGCTCAAGCTCTCTCTCTCTGAAACATAAAAGGCGTGCCAAGTGGCTTACAACATGGAATAATTTATGGCGATGTTCCGATACATTATGTCCTGTATAGGGTGCTTCAGCTCTTTGCAACGCTCCAAGGCTCCAGAGATAGCTCCGCGCCTTAGCACGTTCGATGGAAGCTCCGCACCCGCCGACGATACCTGCATCCTGCAAGTAGACTGTGGGTTTATCAGTACATTGTTATGCACTGGTGGGGAGGCTAGCTCGTCCACAATGCTATCATTACCAAACACGTATCATTTACTTTTGTGCATCTCTATCATTCATTGTCTTTCTAATCTTACCTTAGGATCAATTTCATGGCATATGTCATAACCTATCCCGTGTTACCAAATTCAAATGTCGCATGAAAATACATGTACGACTTACCCATACTTACCGTCCGGCCTTCCCTGTCCAAAGTAATCCAAGTTAGTCAACAATTCATATGGAACAACATAATGTGATTCTTGGAAACATTCAATATCAAGGGCGTGTCCCTGCCTCAGTTACTAGCGCATCGTAGGCGTATTCTCTAACTCATTGTACGAAGTATTCATTATCATTTGGTATGATACATTTCAAGCTTATTCAGAAGGTGCTTTGTTCAGATTAACTTAGACTACTTTGATTTCAATGCAAGGACTTACACGTGGATCGCCACCAGCAAAGCCCACTTAATCTATATGCATCGGTCGCTGGCATCACAAGCCATCCTGGACATGTCTTCCCCTGTGGTAATTTCTCACCTATCATGACGTGCGGCTTGGTACACCCTGATAGTCTTTTGAAATACCCAGCCTTACGTCCCCTGGTGGCCAAGCCCGCACTCAGGCAGTCCGTAAGCCATTTCCTTTGATTCCGTCCGGACCGGCAAGTCCTTCACACTTTGATCATGCCGCGGAATCCCTTTTTCTTCACGGTCACAGCATACGCCACCCCTCGCTCGTGCCGTTTGTCCACGACCATTTCGTATTAACTTTGTCTTTTTAATTTAACGGCTGTCTCTGAGCCATAGGCTAACCCTTAGCCTTAATGCGTTATCGACCAGGTTGGCGTCCGTGCAGCGCGGGTAGCGAGCCCCGTTGCACGTGTCCGTCATACCTGTCGCTAACCATTTCCATCCTTCTTATCTTTTATTCATTCTTTCTTTCACTTGTTCATTCATTCGTTGATTCATTCATTCACTTATTCGTTTACTCTTTCATTCATACATTACGCAACTCCTTGTGCGGGAGTCGCCTTGGCGACCCATCGGTCCCATAGCCTTTCAATGTTGCTATACTCTACTCGGAACGACTATATTGATAGTCTTCCCATTTCATTGTTATAACCCATTCATTGTTTCATTGTTGAACGCAAGCTTGTGCCTTAGCACGAGCGTGGAGCGCGGTGCGAGAGTTCTCGTATTTTCCATGTTCCTTTTCATATTCTATGCAAGCATACAAGATGGGATTAATCCCTTAGCGAGGTACGTTGGGTCATTTATTAGCATGCGCGGTGTTATCGCCTAGCAATTTCAGTGATAGTGTCCGTATTGTTATGTGTCTAGGCTAAGCAAAGACGGGTTCATCGGAGCCACCCACCTTAGCGATGTTTGCATCGGCCGAGCGATACTCCGAGCGCGCCTTTGATAGTCTAAGTCTGGATTCATCTTTGACGAGCCATTATAAGTCTTGCATCGATTCGCATCGATACTTCATCGGGTCGACGCAACTCTTCGAGTCGATAGCTCGTTTGAGTCGTTGCACTTGCCGTTTGAATCGGCGTTCCGCTAGGGCGGAGCGGGTCATTACACCCGGCCCACCTCACATCTTGATGCTGGAGCACCGTTTATACAGGGGCGGCCCTGGCCCAGGGCGGCTAGGGCAACTGCCTGGGCCCCATGGAATATGGGGGCCCAAAAAAAATAATTTAAATATATATTAGTAATCTTGTATCTAAAATATAACTAATACGTAACATGATCCTCTTTATCATAAAACAACTGTGGTGTGGAGGTTAGTATGCTAAATTTGTATAATAGAGGTTCTAGGTTCAATTCTTGGTTTTAACATTTTTTTTTAAATTTACTTTTATTTAAATGTAATAATAATATGTGTGGGCCCCATTTTAAAAATTTGTTTAAAGCCCCCATAAACTCAGGACCGGGCCTACGTTTATAAAGAGGGCAATCACATGTTCAGTTATAAAACTCAATCGTCAACCCACTAACATCGTGGGCTAATAATCAGGAGTAACTCTCGAATGGAAATTATTAATTGAAGAGCCTGCAACAACGAGGCTAGCAAAATAATGGTACAAACACAACGCATATACGCATATATAGCTTCTGTTCGACAACTTCGCAACCCCCCGTTGCGCCCTACGCAACTCCGTTGTGCCCTAAGCAACTCCGATGCTCCAACGACATCCAACGCAAATGTGTGAAGTGCAAAGTAAGTCATCAAAGTACCACTTTGCACCCTTCGTCCACGCTTATGTACACCCAAGTCCAAACTAGGCTTCCAAAGAGATTGTTCCAAGAAAATTGACAAAAATATTTGTTGATTGTGGAATTTGAACAATTGAACGTAGCCTACTAAAATAATCTCTCACCATAGTAACCACTTGAGTTAACACAACACATGTGTACAAGTTAATAAATAAATGCTCATCCTAACAATTCCACATATATTTCAATATGTGAACGAGAGTGTTCCCCATATTGAATGTACATGGTCCATTATAATAGATGTCGCTTACGGCTTGAACCTTCACGTATCAAGGTAGAAATGTAATACAATACAAAATGGAGTAAGCCTTGGATTAAATATATATCATATATGGATAAAGTTCTTCCCACTCAAACAATTAAATCAACTAGGGGTGAGCGTCGGTATAATTGGTCGGTATTTGATCAATTTTTTTGGTATTTTTTAAAATAGGTATTTAAAAAATCAATACCAATATCGTACCATTTAGAATCAGTTTTTTCGGTTTCGGTTAAATCTGTATTCGATCGATTTTTGTCCTGTATCGGTATTTTACCAATTAACATTGGTTCAACTAACACACTTATTATTATAGAACCTTTTAACCTAGAAATATATATTTTTTAACTTTTCTGGAAGCATTCAATTTCAAAGGCAAGCCTCTACCGACCAAGCAATTAATCAAATTTATTAGAACAATATATAACAAGTCGCAAACACCTAAAAATCGAGCTTAAAAGATCAAGATCATTAAGTTTAATCCTTAGTATAAGTCTAAGTACACCAAAATTCACTTTAATTATATGAAAACACAAAACATAACCTCAAAAGATCAATTCTTAACGTTTTTAACATAAGTTCAAGTCCACCAAAATACATTCTAAGTTCTAAGTAACATATTCTCAACTAAAACAAATATAAAAATAAAAATGAGTAGCATAAAATTAATCACTAACATTATATATATATATATATATATATATATATATATATATATATATATATATATATATATATATATATAATCAGTTCGGTTCGGTATTTTCGGTATGGTATTACACGCAAACCGTTACCACTACCATTATACCATATTTTAGTCGGTTCGGCAATTCGGTATCGGTACATAATTTCGGTTCGATTTTTCGGAATATTTTTTATCGGTATTCGGTCGGTTTTTCAATAGCGGTTGGTATTTGCTCACCCCTAAAATCAACTATGCCTCTGGTCGCACGTTAAAGGCCATGTGTTATATAATTTGGATTTTGTATATGCATCTTAGGCTTCTACAATTTTTTGGCTTCCCATTAGTATATTTTGGTCATTTTATGTGAAAAATGACCAAAATACTCTTACAAACGTCATAAACCGATCAAATTTACAAATATTTTCACTCAAACAATTATATCAAGCATGCCTTTGGTTTCATCGACGATTCTTGGAAGACTACCGTCCACTCAACTTCTCAAACACATAGATTTAATCCGCTTAGAGAGACTTCGATACGACGGAACGTCGCAAAGAGACCTTCAACCTCGTACATTTTGCTAGGAAGAAGTTGGTTATCATTGCCGCTGCTGCTGCTGCTGCTGGTTCCAATCATGTCTCGTGATACTCTTGAGACTTTGATACAACATGGCACACCACGAAAATGCCTATCGCTGAGAGCCAACATTTCAAGAGAACGATGACAAGAACTTCGATTCTCAAATACAAGAATCAACAAAGATAAACTCACATGAAGTAAATCACTGTAGATCAATACACAACTTCTCCTCCCTACAACTCTACATTTTTAAGCAATACCTAACTTAAGTTTACAAAATAAATCAAAAAAACTATACTTTTGGTCACTGAATATTTGTCTGATCAAAGTTTTAGTCACTCAAAGATATTTTTCAAAAAATTAGTCTGAATGTTTGGTCTTCCAAAAAAATGGTCACTCTTTTAAATTGTTGTTTGTTTTATTAACGATTTTTGTTGACATGTATCATGTCAGTCGTTAAGTATGACGTGGCACATCCACGTGGACTATTTTTAGATTTTATTTTTCAAAAAAATCGTTCGGGTATTAAGTTATGTGCCATGTTTCAATGTTTATGATATGATATTTCATTTTTTTATTTTTTTTAAAAAAACTTAATATCCAAACGATTTTTTTGAAAAATAAAATCCAAAAATAGCCCACGTGAATGTGTCATGTCATATTTAACGATTGACTGGCACATAACATGTCATGTCAACAAAAATTGGTAATAAAACAAACAAGTAACCATTTTTTTTTTTGGACGGCCAAACATTCAGTGACTAAATTTTTAAAAAATATCTTTGAGTGACTAAAACTTTGGTCAGGCAAACATTCAGTAACCAAAAGTATAGTTTTTTCAAAATAAATCTAATCAAACTAGAAATTATCTAAAAGATAATTAAGATAGCTATAAAGATAAATATGAAAAATTCACTCAAATCAGGATCCTACTCAAATTTTCGAAAGTACATAAAAGATAATAATATTTAGTAAAATTTTCAAAATCTGCCAAAAATAGATTGGATAGGTTTGAACCCAAAAAAGTCCGTGACACATCTTCGAAAGTAGTTTTTAACTTTCTAATTATTACAGGACAGCAAATAATCATTTTTTGTCAAAAGTTTGCATCATTTTGTTTGAGAGGTGGGCCTGTTACTTTGCTGGCCCACTAGGTGTCCAAGCTCCGCCCAGCGGCCTATGACGTCCTACAAGACGGATCATCTCGTTGGTTAGTGCCAATGATGACCGATGGCTTTTTTTTAATAATCCACTATCAACTGCCAATTATTACTATCTTTTCTATGGCCGACGCAACATACGAAACTTTATACATGCTGTATTATATATTATTTGGGTCTACCGTTCTCCAATTTATACACACACCAACATATCTCTTCCGCGGTTCGATTAACGAGATCGTTCGCCTAATCAAGAAAATTATACCTCTTCTCACTGACCACGAGAACCTGATAAGTTCGATAACTACCAATTACTAGCACACATGTTCTGGCGCTAATCCAGTCCTAACTAATAATCTATATTTTCCCAACTATATATTTCTGCAGAAAGTTCTAATGTTCAGTTTTATACATGGGACTATATTGCAATAGATAATCCCTTAGAGCGTCCACAGTGGAAGAGATTTCAAGTGCTATATTTTAACTTTAGCCAAATTTTCTAGCACTTGAAAGCTACAGTGGACACTTGTCCATACTTGAAAATTACAAGAAAGCTAAGAGACACTCCAGATTTGGAGTGTGTGCTAGCTCCACTACATTAATTTTTGAGCCCACCAATATTGACCCATTTTTACCAAATATGGAAGAAAAATAAAGAAACAAAAATAAGGAAAAAAATCTTACCAAACATGGAAGAAAAATAAAAAGAAAAAAGATGGAAGATGTTAATTTAGAGTATTTATTTGGAGTGTACCATTGTGTGACAATATCAAGGAGACACTCCAAAAGTAATTATTTACACAATCTCTAATAATTTGGAGTAAGTATTTAGAGCGTCTCCACTGTGGATGCTCTTATCCCATAAAATCCACTCCAACCCTCTTGTCATATATTTTGATATATCCTCGTATATTTTGGAGCATCTTTAATGCTGATACGATACGTCGGACTGTTATGTCCAATACATGTCCAACATGACATGTACGATATTGATTTTTAGTTGCCAAATATACCTCATAAACCACTTAGTTTGGGCCAGGTGAGCCCAGCCCAATAAAATAGGTCAGAGTTGAACCTAAGACAATGGCCCAATAAACGACAAAACCGAGCTCACGGGGTCCATTTTTCTTCACCCACAAAAACTAGAATGAATATTCATCATTCCACTATGATCCAACCTAAAACAACTTTAGGAGTGGTTTGGTAAACATTCATCCGGAAGCAAATATGTTGTCCCTAAAACTATTGTTCCTATGATGTCCTCTCTCACATAAATATAACACATAATTTTTTTATTTAAAGAACTAAAAAATTATTTTTTTTACTTAAAAACTAAATAACTATGGATATCAAAACTTGTATTTATACGAGAGGGGATACGATGGGTACAATAGTTTTGGAGACAACAGATTTGCTCCACATTTATTCTAGTTTTGACCACTAGTTTGACACAGGGCCAGAGCTGAGGTTCGTCAAGGACGATTGGGCCTGGTGCGAAAAATAAATAGAGGCTTATTCTTATATATAAAAAATTCTAATAAAAAATTCAAAAATTAAATTATCCAAATTAACTTATCATAAATTAAGAAAAATCATTCTACTACAATATCTTCCAAGTGAAACAATATTCAGGTTCTATATTCTCTAAAGAGCTGTCAATCCCTACGTCTAGGATTCAAGGAAAGATTTCTAGTAGGTAGTAGCAGAAGGGCTATCAAGACTTCACGATTCTAAAAGAGATAAAATAAAACTAAACAAACAAGCATCTTTTGCCATCTTCACATCAAGAACAATCTTCTAGCATTTCTAGTTGCAAAATCATCAATCAATCGTTCATAATCAACACCTTCCAAGATCTCATTTTCAACAGAAATTAGATCTAGCTCATTTAATCTTTCATGTATCATAGCTGATTGAATGTACGATTTCAATAACTTCAACTTGAAAAAAAGTCCTTTCTGTAGATGCAAGTAATTGAAATTGTCAATAGAATTCAAAGAAAAATAATTAAATTTTTTCATCAAATTTAATATATAAGTGATTAGATGTCTTTTGATAGAATATCACATAAAGTTTCTAGGTCCTCAAATAACTCATCTCCATCAATATCAGAGCATTTACCATGTCTCAAAGTGCTTTGGTAGAATATCTCATAAAGTTTATAGGTCCTCAAACAACTTATCTCCATCAATATCAGAGCAGTCACCATGTCTCAAAGTACTTTTTAGACGACTACAAGAAGCTTTCAAACCATCTCTACTAATGAATTCAATTTCTATGAATTAAGCAAAAAATCAAAAATATTCTCATAGTTTTGATATTGTCCGAACCTTCTTTTGAGTGACACAATATCATGATCTATTATATACAAGAAGGGGTCGAGAGACATGATAAGTAAGATTTTCTATTGATTTCGAATATGAATTGAATGGAATTGAGAGAATACCTGATTGTTTTGTTAATTGGAAACAGTAGAAGCCATAGTTAATTGATTCGTTAATTGGAAACAAATATAGCCTTAGTTAATTAATATAATCTCCACATTGATTACCTTAGTATACATAAGGGAGGCCATTGAATTTGTAAATTATCTATTCATAAATTAGTTTAGTATTATATAATACATAATAAATATACATATACATTTTTTAATTTATTTATTCATAAATTTAAAGTTATTTATTCATAAGTTTCAAATATTTGTTTTTTTAATTATTTACACATAATTTAGTTTAATATACATAATAAATATACATATAAAAATTTGGAGGCCTACGAATTCTGGAGGCCTAGTGCGGTCGCACCCATTGCACTCCCTCAAAACCGGTCCTGGTTTGACACATAACCACCCTTGAGTGGAAGGATGAACATTCACCCTAGTTTTGGTGAATGAACCAAAAAAAAAAGAAAAGAAAAGAAAAAGGACACTAGCTCGTTAGGCTGAACTTTGTATTTTTATTTATTATAACAAAAAGCTTCAGTCACTGTCATTATTGGTGCATGCTGCACACGAAGAAAGAGAAGGTTTCCTACTTATATTAACATTTCTTTAGCAAAATAAAATAATTAATTTTCCATTCTTTATCTATCAAAAGAATGAAAAGATAAAAGTAGTAGTAAATAATAAGGTATGATGCTTTGTTTCAAAATACATGATGGTTGGGGGGAAGCATACTTTACTTCATATTCCTCCTACTAAAATATACTCCGTATGTATATTAATGTAAAGCAAAGAAATAATTAGCAATACATGTACTAATTCTTCTTTAAATTTAGTATTTAAATAAAGAAATAATTAGCAAAAAAGAAAAAGAAAAAGAAAGGGCAATATCCTGCTTGAAATTCTAGTTTTACACAATACATAATACATGATTCCCGTCTACAATTCTTTTTCTCGAGCGTTACTAATTTGTTAACAAATTCAGAAGAAATTTTTTTTTTATGTTAGAACTGTTAACAAATTTTGAAGTCCGGTTATCAACTCCAAATAACCTAAAACTTTTCTATTGAAATTGAGAAGATACCAGCTTCGATATCATACATCATGCTCGCATACAATTTGAATTTTGTATATGCATCTTAGACGTCTACAATTTTTTGGCTTCCCATTAGGATTTTTTTTGGTCATTTTATGTGAAAATGACCAAAATACTCTTACAAACGGTCATAAACGGATCAAATTTAGGAATATTTTCACTCAAACAATTATATCAATTATGCCTTTGGTTTCATCGACGATTTTTGAAAGCCTACCGTCCACTCAACTTGTCAAACACAGATTCGATCCGTTTAGAGAGACTTCGATACGACGGAACGTCGCAAAGAGACCTTCAACTCCGTACATTTTGCTAGGAAGAAGTTTGTTACCGTTACCGTCGTTTGTTCCAATCATGTCTCGTGATACTCTTGAGACTTTGATACAACATGGCACAACACGAAAATACCCATCGCTAAGAGCCAACATTCAAAGAGAACGATGACTAGAACTTTGATTCTCAAACACAAGAATCAACAAGATAAACTCACATGGAGTAATTCACTGTTGTTCAATACATAACTTCTCCCTACAACTCTACATTTTAAGCAATACCTAACTTTTAAGCTCTAAGAAATAAATCTAATCAAACTAGAAAGTATCTAAAAGATAATTACGAAAAATCCACTCCAATTAGAATCCTAATCAAAATTTGAAAAGTACATAAAAGACAATTATAAAATTAAATATAAAAAATTTAGTAGAGTTCTCAAAATCTGCCAAAAATAGATTGGATAGGTTTGAACCCAAAAAAAGTCCGTGACACATCTTCGAAAGTAGTTTTTAACTTTCTAATTATTACAGGACAGCAAATAATCATTTTTTGTCAAAGTTTGTATCATTTTGTTTGAGAGGTAGGGCCTGTTACTTTGCTGGCCCACTAGAGGTGTCCAAGCTCCGCCCAGCAGCCTATGACGTCCTACAAGACGGATCATCTCGTTAGTAACTTAGTTAGTGCCAATGATTAACCGAAGGCATTTTTTAAATACAGCACGTCTACCCAGATCGAGGGAGGAACCACCGTTTCAACCGCGGTGGTGTCACGTATTCTCCTCCTCATTGATTGGGACTATATGGCCCACGTTAGCAAGGACGTCGGGTGTGTAGGCCTCCGATCCCGATCAATAAAAGAAAGACACGTGACACCGCAATTTAAATCCGTCTGAAAAGACTTTTTTGCTTTTAACAATCCACTATGAGCTGCCAATTACTAGCACACATATTCTGGCGCTAATCCAGTCCTAATTAATATCTATATTTCCCCAACTGTATGTTTCTGCACAAAGTTCTGCTGAATAGATAATCCCTTACCCCATAAAACCAAGTCCAACCATCTTGGTCATATAGTTTGATATATCCTCGTATATTTTGGAATATCTTTAATGTGTACTCTACGGCCTCGTTTGGTTTGCAAAAATAAAAGCAAATTAATTCTTTGACATCTTCTTTACTATGAAAAATTGCAATTCTAATCAATTTCTTTTTCGGTGTTTAAAAAGTCAAAAAAATTAGGAGGAAAAGTTAATCCTTAGAGTGGAAAAATGAATCATTGGATTGGTAGAGGAACCATTTTTTCTGCTATTTTCCTTCCTCTTCCGAATCAAATTTCTTCCTTCCTCATTTCCTTTGGCATCCAAACAGAAAAATAATCACTTTCCTTTTCCAGGGCTCCAATTCAGCAGACCAGACGTGGCCTATATGTCTGATAGATACGGCACAAAAATGCATGTACCGTGTACCATATTGATTTTTGGAATGTCCGTACTTCCTAGCATTATACCTCTTAAACCACTTAAGAGCCCGGCCCAATAAAACAGGTCAGAGTTGAACCTAAGATAACGGCCCAATAAACGATAATCCCGAGCTCGTGTGTATAAATACACGGGCTCGTTAGACTGAACTTTGCATTTTTATTTATTATAACAAAAAGCTTCAGTCACTGTCATTAGTGGTGCATGCTGCACACGAAGAAGGAGAAGTTTCCTACTTATATTAACATTTCTTTAGCAAAATAATAATAATTAAGTTTCCATTCTTTATCTATCAAAAGAATGAAAAGATAAAAGTACTATTAAATAATAAGGTATGATGCTTTGTTTCAAAATACACGATGGTTGGGGGGAAGCATACTTTACTTCATATTCCTCCTACTAAAATATACTCCGTATGTATATTAATGTAAAGCAAAGAAATAATTAGCAACACATGTACTAGTTCTTCTTTAAATTTAGTATTTAAATAAAGAAATAATTAGCCAAAAAAATAAAATAAAGAAAGGCTAATGTCCTGCTTGAAATTCTTGTTTTACACAATACACAATACATGATTCTAATTTGTTAACAAATTCAGAGAAAAATAATAATCCTATGTTAGAACTCTTAACAAATTTCGAAGTCCAGTTATCAACTCCAAATAACCTAAAACTTCTCTATTGAAATTGAGAAGATACCAGCTTCGATCTCATACATCATACTAGCCTAGATGTGCACATTTCCCACAAATAAGAGTCCTGAAAAATCAAATAAGAGAAAATTATTAATCAATAGCTCTCAAGTGTATTTTAAACACCATGCATATGTCAAGTTATTGAATGTTAACTAGTAAAAGATGGCCACGATCTGAGCTGGCGTGAGACGGAATGAGACGTCCCGTGCATGCTCAACGGTTAGGGGCGCCGCGCGGGCGGTCGAGGACCGGCATCATTCTACCACGGATATAAACGACGGCCGATCACACGGCCCGTCGTGCGGCGCCCAATGGACGTCGGGAAGACGTCGTAAGGACGTCGTGCGCATAGAACGGGTGGCTGGCGGCATCGGCTGTCGTAGGCGTCGTGAAGACGTCGGGGACGCCTTCGGCGTCGTGGACGAAGCGAGACGTTGAGTTGCCGGCGTCGAAAGACGTCGGCCGTCCCGTGAGGCTCGGTAGCGCGCGGAGTGCGCGAGGCGTACGTGTGGCGATGATGAAAAAGCCAGTGCGGAGAAGATCCGCACGAAGAGTCCGAAGCGACATGACGACCGGCTAAAAATCGTGTGCGGGAAGACACGATTAAACTGAGCCCGCACATGCTGGAAATAAAAATAAAATAAAAATTAAAAAATTAAAAAATAATTAAAAAAAAAACTAGTAAAAAGATGAGCACCAGTAAGAACCTGTGTAAAAACTGTAAAATTATGGAAAGCTGCAGAGCTGTAGTATCAAACATTAACTTCAATATCTTCCCCATCTTCTATTATTTACATGGTAGGTAATAAAAGTACTGATGCACAGCTTTACATGTAGACGAGCCTAGGCCAATAATTCCCCCATTCTGTGGTTCCTAGAGCACTAGTACCACATGCCCTCCTGGAAAGAGTTTGCCTCTCTCAAGACTCAAGAGAGCAATAGACAACATAATGTCCCATAAGTCATTCAAAAAAAAAAAAAATTAAACTTATAAACAGGAAGATTTTGCCAGTATATAGAGACGATTTGATGCCTATGATAGTGTAGATTGGGCCCCCCTGCATGCACCTAACCTTGATCTTTAACAAGTTAAAAGTCTTTGCTACTGCAGATATAAATGACATGATAGCTGCAGCACTTTCCTTAATTTGTGGTGCCTCTTCTTGTTTGGAGAACAGATGGAGAAGACCATGAGCTCCAAGTGTTTCATGATCTTGGTTGTGTTTGGAGCACTTGGCTATGCCAAGGCTCAAGGTTTGGAGCTAGGTTTCTACGACACAAGTTGCCCCAAGGCCGAAAAGATCATCTCAGACTTTGTCAAGGAGCACATCAGAAATGCTCCGTCCCTCGCCTCCCCGCTGCTCAGAATGCATTTCCACGACTGCTTTGTGAGGGTACGTAGTCAAAAATCCAAGTTATTTCATTTCAAAATGTTTTGGAAATGCTAATGTTACTGTCAAAATTTCGCTCTCAGGGTTGCGATGCTTCCATCCTGATCAACTCCACAAGCGCCAACAATAGCACCGAGAAGGCAGGAAATCCGAACAAGACACTCCGCGGGTTCGACTTCATCGACCGCGTCAAAGCTGCGGTCGAAGCCGAGTGCCCGGGAGTTGTTTCCTGCGCTGATATCATTGCCTTGACTGCAAGAGATGCAGTTGGAGTTATAGTAAGAAGTTCATGCTAAGCATCATTGCTGTAGCAGTACAACACAAAGCCTAAATCAAATAATATGCTGTTAGCTTCATAATTTGGACTGGCCATTGTCTCTGACGCTTAGTTCTTTTTTTTTAGGGAGGACCATTCTGGAATGTCCCAACGGGGCGTAGGGATGGCTTGATCTCGAATACTTCGGAAGCCAATACTCAAATTCCTGCTCCAACATCTAACTTCAGCTCTCTCCAAACATCTTTTGCTAACAAAGGATTAAATGTGACAGATCTAGTTCTCCTCTCTGGTAAGCTACTATCATATCAACTTATCGTCCTATAATTGACATTCATTTTAGAGGGTACGCGTTGCTTGACACAACGGCAAGGCTCGGCAATTGCATCTTTGACCCCTTCTTGATCCTATCTATATTAATTAGCGATATATAACCATTTTTCTTTAGTTGTTTACATTTATTTCTGCAGCTAGCTAACTAGTAGCAACACTCTGGCTTCTTATTAGGGGCTCACACTATTGGTGTTTCACACTGCTCATCCTTTAGCAAAAGGCTGTACAACTTCACAGGGAAAGGCGACGAAGACCCTTCTATGGACAGTTTCTACATTGCAAATTTGAAGAAACTCAAATGCACAGTTGCAAATGACACCACTACTATAGTCGAGATGGACCCTGGGAGTTTCAGAACTTTCGATCTCGGCTACTATAAGAACCTACTTAAGAGGAGAGGCCTATTCCAGTCGGACGCAGCTTTAACAACCAACTCCGCAAGCAAGAATCTAATTGTCAGTCTCGTCAATAGTCCTCTAGAGAAATTCCTCCAGGAATTTTCTTTGGCTATGGAGAAGATGGGAAGGATCCAGGTGAAGACAGGTTCTTCAGGTGAGATCAGGAAGAACTGCGCAGTCGTGAATAGCTGAATGTCGACATGTTTCCACGGTTTTATTTCGCGTTCTTTTGCACTTTGATGCTTGTGAGTTTGTACTAAAAATCTAAAATCAAGTTTGCATGTCTGTGATTGTATTTCTGCGGCGTGCATCAATGATTTTTTTTATCCCCAGGAGAAAATTTGATGTTTTCCTAAGAAAATAGCTTCACTGTGGTGCAATTTGTGTTGAATCTTTAGTGTTTGAGAAATCACAGCATACAAACACAACAATAAATCCTTCATCCCAATATTTTGGGTCGGAATCAATTCTCTCAATTCAGCAATTCATAGTAAACTATATGCAGTACAGTTAAGAATCCAGAAGAATCATTTTAAGAGTTAAAAATGGCTTACAGTTTATTTCAATCCTTCCAATGCAACCTGTTTTGTACATAGGGTAACGAATAGGTGGCACATACATTCCAGAAATGTGAACTGTATCGTTTCAGACACGTACTAGTCAACACACCAAAATACTATGGAAAAAAAAATGAATTTTTTTTTTTTGCTTCTTTCATTTGACCCTAGCTAACAATTTAAGTTTTCTTTTATTCTTCACTAGGTTGAACTGAAACTTAGAAAGTCTATTACTTGCAAGTTACAACACTACCAAAAATACTATGAGAATTATTACTTTACCACTCTGAACAAGCATCTAGAATTGTCTCTACTTTGCATTAGCTATATGAAGAATTTCATCGACCTAACTAACAGCCAATAAAAACTTGTGGCTGCATTTTAAAAAAAAAGTACTTCTCACTACATTTTAAGTTAAGAATATAACTATTTTGGATGTTTTCATCAGTACAAGTTTAGTAAAATATCGGAGGTAACCAAAATAAAATATGGAAATGACTTTTGTGGTAAGAAAATGGAAAACAATTTATGTCAAAAACACACAAGAATAGAAGAAGGCCAAATGATTAGTGTTTGAAGCAGCATATGGTCAGTGACACATACAAAACAACTAAATAACTAATTTGTACTTATAATATGTACCAGATATAGGGATTTGATTTGTTTATTAAGTTGTAAATAGAAGTGATATATATTTGGAAATAAATGTAAAATTTTAAATTTTACAGCAAATATTATGAAGCACAAACATTGTATATTGTTTTTGCTCTTTTCCATGTCTCCTCCTTACCTAAACTCTGGCTCTATTCTAGTAAAAAAAAACTCTGACCCTAACCTAAAACCATGTAGTCGGCCACGACATTAACGGGAAGTAAGTCTGTAAATTTTATTTAACACAATAGATGCAGTTAGCAATTTATTACAAAATATATAGTGCACTTTAGCGTCATATTCTATCTTGTTTTGAACTCTATCAAGGAATCCAATTAGACCAGGACAAACTAGGTTAGGTTGAATATTTTTGTTTTTATTGTGAAAGTATTAGTTAACTAAAATCTTATTAAAAATAGCCATTTGGACAAACGTGTCAGTTGTCACTCATTATCGGAACTCAAATGGACATTTCTAAAACGTCGGTCCAATAAGCATTCCAAAAATGCACACTTGGACAAACGAGATGAAACGTAAGTGCAATCCAAACTAGACGTTGACATCTAATAGTTATATAATTGGCTAACTATCACTTTAATACCATCAGTTATCTAGTTTTTATAATTTGCTACTATAAACTATTTTTATTAGCGAGTGTTCTCATGAACTATTAAAAACTTGCACATAACTACCCTCCGTTAATATGTAATAGTAAAATGACTTGCACATGATAAAGTTAGACCATTTTGCCCCTCCGTTTTCAACCCCTTACCCTTACAGTTATCAAACGCGTCTCAATGGAAAGGCAGAGCAGACTTCTCCACGATCACCTTCGAAAGTCTTCTTTGCAAAACCTTTCATGATCATGGTCAAGTCCAATTCCTCCGGTCGCCCTCCTACATATACTATTGCTGTCATCATCATCTATTAGATCTTAGATGAATTTAAAGGCACAAATCTTGCAATTTTGGCATGATTGTTCAAAATGGAAGAAGATTGAAGATTTTGGTGATTTATTTCTTGTTCAAATATTGATAAATGCCACCCCCTTCTTCTATATAGATAGGTTAATCAAACAACAAAATATTGAATGAAAAGGCAATCTCCGATGTAAGTGGTGATATATTATAGTGCACCTACAACACTACAATAAAAGGGGACACATCTTGAAGTGGTACACCACACTTCTTGGACTAGTTGATATAGGATCTGCACTGGCTTTATTCCTATCCATATTTGAACTCACGAGTAGATCATGAATATACTTCTTCTTTTGTAAAAAAACGGAGTCCATAGGAAGTGGGCCTTGCCTCTATACCCAAGAAATAATGTAGTGGGCATAAATCTTTTAATCTAAATGAATCAGAAAGATGACCAATAAGAGTGGCGATGCTCGAAGAACTACTACCCGTGGCAAGTATGTCAACATAAACCACAACAATAGTAATGTCCAACAAATCTAAGCCTTTGACACCACGCTCCGGGAGCATGTTCAAGACCATATAATGCCTTGTCGAGTTTGAAGCAGATATAATGAGGTCTTTCTTGACCTTCAAGTCCCGGAGGTTGGGCCATATAGACTTCTTCGTTTAGATATACATGAAGAAATGCACTACTAGTCATCGGTCAAAACCAAAGCAAGTACAAGGCGGGTAGTAATGGACATAACTACTGGACTTCTTGATTATAGCCTTAAAAACTAAAGGAGGTTTATAATGATCCATTGTCCCATCGTGTTTGCGTTTGATCCGAAAAATCCATTGCAACCTACCAGGTTATCTCGTGGAGAGGGTATACTAATGTCCATGTACCATTGTGAATTAAAGCATTATATTTAGCAAGCATTGACTTCTCTCCATTGAGGTGATTTGTCATTCTTTGGTAAAAACAAGTTGGTTCAGTTTCAATTGGGGCCTGTTTGGGTGAGGGAAGTGGGACGGAACACATAATCATCATCAACCAAGTGAGGCCATGGAAGGTGTAGGGAAGGAACATGAGGTAGGAGACCTTTTTTTTCCATGGGAATTCGCAGAAAGGAAGGGAAAGGAAATCAATTCTTTGTTCTTTTCTTTCCCTTGGGAAATTACAATTTTCATCCATTAAATTGGAAGGGAAAGTGAATAATCGAGGGTGTTTTGTTCTCTTGGGAATCAATTTTTTTTTTCCTACTCATTTTCTTTAGCATCCAAACACAGAAAAAGAACGACTTTCCTTCCCCAAAGGCCGTGATTCCGGGAACCATTTCCCCTCTATTTTGTTTTCTCTTGGGAATCAATTTCTTTTCCTACTCATTTTCTTTAGCATCCAAACACATAAAAGGAATGACTTTTCCTTTCCCAAAGGCCGTGATTCCGCGAACCGAACGAGGCCTTGAGGTGGATTCAGATTGACAAACAGCTTGTCCAAGTTTTTTTCATGGCAGAAGTAATAGTTAGTACACAAATATAAACTTGAAACTTGATGTTTGTAAGCACACAGTAGAGTATAGAGGAAAACGTAAACTTGAAAGAAAAAAAAAGTTACAAAGCAACAACAACGTACCCCTTGCTTGAACTAAAAGTGAGTTTTTGACAATTAATCCCCCATTAATCCAGCTCCAGCTGCTGCGATTTCTCATCGTCAACCCTAACCTTGCGGTCCCCACAACAACCCCCAGTTTTCTTGTTAGCAAAGAACTCTCGATTCTCCTTCCACACCTCCCCGTTCTCGTACACCTCCTTCTTCCAGACCGGCGCCGACGCCTTCACCTCGTCGATCACGAACCTGCACGCCTCCAGCGCCTCCGCGCGGTGGACCGACGACGCGGCCACGTACACGCTCGCCTCCCCGGCGGCGACCGTCCCGACGCGGTGGCCCACCGCCAGGCCCACCAGGCCCCACCTCCGCCGCGCCGACGCGCAGATGGACCGGATCTGGCGGGCCGCCATGGGGGCGTACGCCTCGTAGCGGAGCTCCACCACGCGCTTCCCCTCGAAGGTGTCGCGCGTGGTCCCCTCGAACGTCGCGATGGCCCCGGCCGAGGCCGACCGGACGTGGTCCGTGTACCGGGCCGGGTCGAGAGGCTCCTCCACGATCTCCACCAGGTCCTCCTCCTCCCCCGCCACCGCCGCCATCGGAATTTTTTTTTTTTTGGGGTTCGGTTCTTCACATTGATATATGATGTATTTATAAATTACTTTCAAGATATTGAAGTAGAATATTTATGAGTAAATTATTGATTTTTTTTAAATACAAATTTATTATAAAAACTATTATATATATATATATATATATATATATATATATATATATATATATATATATATAAGGGTGTCCACTTCTTAATGGTGCTTGGAGGCATGCCTCCAAGGGGGCTTGAACCCGCGCGCCAGGATGCTCCACCGTTCCCAACGGGCTACGGCCACGGGGACTATTATTTTTATAAATTGAACTCAAGCAACCAATAAAAATACGTCTCAGTTTAACCACTTTGAGTTAGGATTGTTCAGTTATTAATAAATTATGTTAAATGTTTAGTTAAATTATTTAAATAAATAATAGCTTATTAAGTATTTTTTAGTTACACATAAATATATTGGATAGTTAATATTTTAGTTTAAGTTTTTTTTAATAATTAATAGAGTATTTAGGCAGTTGTTTAGCTATTTTTTGCATGTTATTTTAAATTTATTTAAATGTTGACTATACATACGACGGCTCATTTTTGTGTCGTTTTCAAGCTGCATTATAGTATAGAGATTAGAGATGTTCACCTATGATGGACGTACAATTTTTTTTAAGTATTAAAAGATTAGATAGAAAATTTAAAATTTAATATATATATATATATATATATATATATATATATATATATATATATATATATATATAACTAATTGTTTCTCCTTACTAGGATTCGACCTCCTGATCACTCGGGCCGCATGCATCTCTCTTAACCACTAGGCGAGAGGTCATTTGCCTAGTGGTTAAGAGAGATGCATGCGGCCCAAGTGGTCCAGAGTTCGAGCTCCAGTAGAGACGAGTTCACAACAATTACCCATTGCTTCAATATATATATATATATATATATATATATATATATATATATATATATATATATATATATATATATATATAATGGCTGGAGACCTAGGCGATTCGTGCGACCGGCTAGGGTTTGCTCGGATCCCTCCCCCGCAGCCGCCGGAACCCCTCGCCGGCAGGGAGAGGCCATCGGGGAAGAAGGGAGGTGCCCCCCAGGCGGGGGGGGGGGGGAGGAGCAGAATCGGGGGGGGGGGGGGGGGGGGGGGGTCGGGCGGACCCCCCGACGCAGGCGCGCGCGGCAGATCCCCCCCAGGCGGTGGGGGGAGCACAGGAGGGGTCGTGTGGACCCCCTGGGCTGTCGACGAGGGTCCACGGCCCCCCAGGCGGCGGCGGGGGGGGGGGGGGGGGGGAGGGGGGCGGGAGCACAAGGAAGGGGGTCGAGCGGACCCCCCAATTTGAGTCTGAGCAGTGGCGCCCCCCAAGGCGGTGAGGGGGGGGCGGGAAAGACGGGAGGGGGGTCGGACGGCCCCCCTACGGTTGCGGGGGGGGGGGGTTCGATCCGCTGCGGGGTGGATCCATCGCCCCCAACTTCGAATTCGGAGCAGTTTCTGGATCCCCGGGGAGCCAAACGGAGGGAGGAGGATGGACGACGGTTACGCGCCGTCGCGTGGCGAAGCCCGAGGGGAAGACGGGAGGCGGACAGGGGCACGTTAGGGATCGTCATCCCGCTGCTAGTCGTCAGAGCGGTTCAGGGGCTCGGCTTCCTGTCCAAGGTCCGGGGGTGTCTGCTGGGAGATCGGTGGGGTGGCGGCCTAAGGCGACCGCGGCGGCCAAGGGGAAGAGTAAGGTGGTGGATCTCGATGTTCAGAGATCTGGGTCTCCTCGTCCTGAGGTTGCCCCCAGGCCTCATGGGACGACCACTCGGCCTGCTGGACGGTCCTGGGCGGAGATCTGCAAACCTGTGGGGCTGAAGAGTCCGACATCGATGGAGTACGTTCCGCCGATCAAGGCAGAGAGGGATTTCCGGGCCTCGTTCCCTGCGGAGGAGATCCAGAAGGTGACAGCATACTGGGAGAATACCCTCGTTCTGTATGTCCTTGGCAACAAGCCTTTCTACGGGCAGATCCGGGGGTATGCAGCGCGTATCTGGCAGCCTAAGGGGAGTATGGAGTTCTATGCCCGCGAGAACGGCTTCTATTATGTGAAGTTCGGACTGGCGAAGGATGTCGCTAGGATCCTCCAAGGCGGCCCCTGGACGTTTGACGGCGGACTTATCATTCTCAAGGAGTGGACCCCGGAACTTCGGTATGAGAGAAAAATTCTGAATGCCATCCCTGTATGGATTCGATTCCCTGAGTTCCCTGTTAGGTTCTGGAGCATTCCTTTGCTGATGCGGCTGGCCAGCTTGGTGGGCACCCCGATAAAGGCAGATGAAGCTATTGCCTTTCGGTCGCGGTTGATGTACGCCAGAATTTTTGTGGAGATTCGGACAGGGGGAGCTACCGAAGATGGTAGAATATGAGATCCCTTCTGGGGAGGTGCTTACCCAGAAGGTGGAATATGAATGGGTTCTACCTACCTGTTCTCGTTGTTCCTGCTTCGGGCATCTGGCTAGTGCGTGTTCAGAGGTTGGACCTCCGGTGGAGTCTACTATCCCTCTTAGTGAGGCTCCAGAAGTACCCTGCGACATGGATCTCAGAGATGATAGTGGAGCGGAGGTATTGGAGGGGGAGGTTACTCATCCTGTGAGTGATGGTGGATTGAGCCTCGTTGTATCTACTCAGCTTGCTTCCACGAGTGGGACGATGAC
>JANAVB010035420.1:1211772-1279272 GCA_029216955.1 Iris pallida | reverse complement strand
ATGCTCATCAATAAAACTGTCTATAACTGCTTTATAGTTCTTTGTCATTTACTTAGATTTTTTAGATGAGTTGTACTCGTTCCTGTCCTGATTGGACCTGTTGAAAATATTACAGATGATAATCCTGAGGACACATGCCCTACTTACCATGGACCTGGCGAGGGATTAGCTACCTTTGGTCCCGACTCTCAGGAGTGATTCAGGAGATTAGCTAGTAGACTATTTTAGCTTTCATGTTTGACTTGTTGTATTAAAGTTAAGATATTGAGTTTGTATTAAGTTTGTTTGAGATATTGTTGTACTATTTTAGTAGTTAGTTGTTGTTGTCTTTAATTCCTTAGGTATAACTTCTGTGTTATCTTATCGTGTTTTAGACTGTGATTGAGTATATCCTATACTTTACTTGTCCTCCATTCGAAGCTGACATCTGGACAAGTACATTATATACACTGCATGAGATTAGTTAGCAACCTAGGATAGCTTACTACCGTCGATACTGTGGCGTAGGCTGGACGTACCCACTTCTCGTGCCCCTATACAGGGTGCGGGTCGTGACACGTTTTTAGTGGTGGCCCATGCAGGTCGAGACTAAATTGTTTGGTTACATTATTGTACCAAACATGCCTGCAATTATGAACTTAAGGTAATTAGACAACATTAGGAATGACGCTTAGAACACCTAGAGGAATACTAGGATTGCAATATAGGAAATGCATCACATGCTTGCTATTATAATTAGATTTTCTTGTCTATGATTGTTTTGCTTTAAAGAGTCCTTATAAGTCCTTTTTATTGTAATTAGATGGTGCTTACTCGTTCATCCCAGTATGTCACACCTAAGAATGGCACACTCCCCATCCAGTCAGCTGACCAGTTGACTGATACACCCCCACCTCTACCTACCACATTCCCCTACTCCACAGATCCACAAACCCAGATGCCTCCACCACCTTCCACATCACAGGCCCAGCAGGACCCAATACTTCCACCACCCCCTATCACTATACCTACCCTGGCTTCCGTCACACTCGACGGGAACCAATTGCTCCTCGTCCTCTGTAATATTTTCAACAGGTCCAGTCAGGACAGGAGCGAGCACAATACATCTCAACAGTTCATAGCAGGTTAAAAAATATAATTATGCAGTAAAGTAAGATACAGGTACTGAAAGAAATACAATATGTAAACAGAGAGAGAACTGTAATAGAAATATCTACTATAAATAGAGAACTAACAGTGGCTAGTGAGTCAGAGTACAATATAGACATGTAAATGGCATATGATGATTCTGATGCTACACTATGAAATAATTTTGATGCTACACTACTTGGATATTATTCACATGTCCACTTCTACTCCTCCGTACCCCAATCAATACACAAGGATCCAGCCAGGTTATGTTATGATTCATGCAACGGCCCCCGAAGGGTGGTACATGATAGTCCCATAAATGGGGATTCTAGGAAGCCCAATAAATAGAAGGATTCAAGGAAGACTCTGTGATCATGAGAGTACATGTCACAAGTGATTCAATGAACCATGAAGCATAGTGATACGCCATGTAAGTGAAACGCACAGAACATGAAGTATCCGATGCTTCCTGAAGGGATAACATCTCAAGAAAGGATCCATATAGTACTAATCCGTGTGACCAACGTGACAGTATCAAGTAAAGTAATTTAAAGCAGAAAAATAATTTTAAGCAGGATTGAAATGATCAGAGAGTACTCGCCTAGTATCTGAGTGTCCGGATAAAATGTACTGTCCGAGGTGTCACGACCCGCACCCTGATTAGGGGCACGAGAACGTGGGTACGTCCAGCCTACGCCACAGTGTCGGCGGTAGAACGCTGTATAGGTCATCTATAACAACTAACATCTAACAATAAGACATATAAACCTGTCATCTCCGCACGGAGGTATAACATAACATCTCACTCTATATCTCAACACAAGTCTAGGAAAGATAAAGATAGAACATGATATGGAATCAGATGAAAGGAAGAACTGAATATATAGAGTTATCACACCACACAAAGTAGATGTCCAACACAAATAAGTACAAGACCTGAAATATAACTAAGTCACAACTAACAATCGGAACAGTCCGATACAAATGAAAACTGTAAACACTAGACTAGACTAGGCACCCTCTACTGAGCTAGATGCTCCTCAGGCTCCTGAAGGTCACCCTCATGTGTCCCATAGAAGGTAGGACATCACCATCATCATCTGTATATTTTCAACAGGCCCAGTCAGGACAGGAACGAGCACAATACATCTCACGCAGTTCATATCAGGTTGGGAAATGTAAAGCATGCATAGTAAGATACATGAACTGTAAAGAATATGTGTAAAACGAGAGAGATTTGATAACTGGAAATATCTATATATGATAAGTAAGAACTGTAGGTAACCTGTGATTTAGAGCATGATATGGTTATATAAACGGGCTTAGGACATATACAAGATTTCACAAGATTTCACATGAATTTGTACAAGATGGGATTTGATCACATAACCATTTCCTACTCACCCTCCCCAATCAATACACAGGATCCAGTCAAGTTACGTTACTTTGCACAAAGGTTTTTATCATGTTTGCTCACGTGATCATGAGAGTACAAGATTGCACAAGAGTATACATGAAAGCGGTGTACATGAAATACAAGATGTTCGTGAAAAGCACATGACAACTGTATCTGATGCACCCCGAGGGAGATAACATCGCATAACAAGATCCATATAGTACCAATCCGTGATAATGACGTGACAGCATCATGTAAAGTAATCTAAAGCAAGAATATAAGTCCTAACAAGCATGAAAAGATCAGAGAATGTACTCGCCTGTCACCCTGTATGACTGATATGAATAGATGTCCGAACTGGTGTCACAGAGTCCTATTTAGAGTAAAACAGGTCACAACATATCCACAATGGTAAAAATAGAGTATACAATGCATACTACATGATTCTAGGTCAATCTGGTCAAAAGTCAACTCTTGGTCAACTCTAAAGTCAAACTAGTCAAAGTTAGGTCAACCTAGTCAACTAGTTAGGGTTTTAGTCAAACTAGTCAAACTAGTTGTTTTAGGTCATTCCTAGTCATTTCTAGGTTAACTAGGTCACTTTTGACCTAAGGTTGACTTTGGTCAACCCTTAGTCCACAAGGGTCAACAAGTGGTTTTGGTCATTAGGGCTAGCCCCTAGCCATAGGCTAATGATCTTAGGCCATAGGCCATAGTCATAGGTTTTCATATAAACCTATACTAGAATCATATATATGTATATACTATATAGATATATATACTATCTACTACCCATATACCCATATGAATACTAAGTAATACAAACCCACACTCCACATTAATATATAGTGACCTAATGTAACTAATACAAATATATATATATATATATATCAATATGATATATATATACCTATATATAAACTCACATATATATACTATATATATAGAGAGACATAGAGAGAGACATAGATTGAGAGAGAGACTGTGAGAGAGAGAGTGAAGGAGAGAGAGACAGAGATAGAGGGAGAATGTCTGGACAGGGGAGGGGTTCCTGAAATCAGGAACCAAGTTGGCTCCCCACACACACACATAACATATATACATATGTATATATATACATAACTATCTATATACACTACCAAAAACTCCCAAATCTCACCCACACTCACATACACATAATACTACGTATATACACACTAAAATACACTAGTCCATGTATAAAACAGATAAAAAATAGGTTTGAAATCCATTTTTAAAAACTGGAAAAATCCTAATTTCTGAGAACAGTGCACAGTGCACTCGAAATAATTTTCGAATTACATGCCCTAAACCGAGCTAAGGCTCGATCCTATTGGTTGGTAACTGAGCCCCTAGGTGTGTACTGTCGTAGGTGTCCCTAGGAGTCCACCACGACACGACACAACGTGTCCAACACGTGATTTCCAAATCGGGTAAACACAGTGCACTGTGCAGTGCACTGCCTCGTGCACATGTGCGAGTCAGTCCAGGACACGACACACACAACCTTGGGTCTCGTGCACGTGTCAGTAGCTAGGTGGGTGTCAGGGTAGGTGTCTAGGTGCCTGATTCGTGTCCAAGAAGTCTCGTGTCCACGTCGCGAAGCGCGTATCAGTGAGGAATTTCCAGCGTGTACGTTGTGTGTGCGACCAGTACGAGAGGAAGAACTCCTCGAATACTGAACCATTTCATCCCAAACTTTGGGAGGTCATGTAAACATTGCCCTAACATTCACCTCAAAAATCTCGTGTCCACGTGTCCTGTGTAGGTAGAACTCGGTGTCGAGCAGCAGGGCATCGAGACACTGTCTCGTGCTGCGAGTTCGTGTCCATTTTGGACACGGACACGACACGAAAGTTGGCTCAGTCTTCACGAAACCTAAAGTACATTCATAGGCTACAATTTTGTGTAATTTGTTTCACATTTCGACAAAATCGAATCCATTGTGGCATTTCACCAAACAAGGATTTTAGGCTTAGGATACTGTCCGATACGGACACCAAACCACTTCTAATTCCACCAAACTTTACCCACAGTAGTGTTAGTCCTATATGAATGCATTTATGAAGGAAAACAGGAATTTAACTAAGTTTGTGAGAAAATACCTATTTGTGCAATCCAATGAAAATCAAGGAAAATGGGGGTGTGTGTTCTTCCACTGATGATGTCCAATGCTTCTAAATCCTTGATTGCTAGTTCCCCTTAGCACCTTAGATGTTGTAGGATCCCAATGCAAGAGACTAGAGTGAATTTGGATCAAAATAGCTCAGTTGTGAAGGGTTGAAGGAATGGAATTTCTAGGAATTAATTTCATGTAAATTATTCATGAATTAATTCAATGGGGTTTTTAGAATGTGGGCTGCCAAGGGGGGTCCTTGGCTGCCATGGGGGTAGGGGAGGTGTCCTTGCCTTCCTTCATGGCTAAGGCATGGACTTTAGCCTAAAGGGTTCTAGATATTTTGATTTGTTTAAGGAAAATATCCTTAAAGTTAATATCTAGATATTTAACCCTTTATCCCATGACCAAAACATCACCCTAATGATTCTAGGTTAGTGGCTAACTTCTAGTTTAGGGTAGGATAGGTTAGTGACTAATCATGAGACCTACCAAGAATTAAATATATTAAAATCACATAATCACAAATAAAGTCTAGAAAATTACCAAAATACCCTTTTGGTCAAAACCACTAATTTGGTGTTCTAAGCCTATGGCTAAGCTCTCATGGTCATGGCAACTTCTAGGTTAGAGAAAACTAGGGTTTACACTAAGTTATACTAACCAAAATCATAAAGTCATAAGTCATGACTTAGCATGACTTTAGAAATGGTTTAACTACACTAATAATCACCAAAATCATATCATGCCCTAAACACCATTTAATAAATAATAAAAATTAAATTTTCAAAATCCCCAATTTTAGAAAACTGGGTGCTACACGAGGAGGTGTCTGGCTCCTAATCAGAACAGCACAAGTCACAACAAGTCTAAAATGATAACAAGATGCAATTCAATGCATTCTAAAATCTAGGTCAATCTAGGTCAAAGTCAACTCTTGGTCAACTCTGGTCAACCCTAGAAGTCAAACTAGGTCAACTATGGTCAAACTAGGTCTAACAAGTCTAAATTGGTCTAACTAGTCTACATTAGTCTATACTAGGTCACACAAGCCTATACTAGCTAGTACACACCACTACAAGGCTATGCAAGCCTGAACCAAGCCTATCCCAACTATATCACAATATCACAATATAGCTATATGCTATATAACTAGCATACATTCAACCATGTCTAACTTATTTATCAATATACATATACATTTAGATACATTACATTAGGCATTCAATATTACATAGATATACATATACATATTTACATACACATATATATATATATATATAATATAGCTACCTACATTGTATATACATTAACTTTACATATATACATGACATACATATATAGATATTCACATATAATATATACATACATGTGTATATAGAGAGAGGGAAGGCATGTGTGTGTGTGTAGACATGAGAGGGTGTATGAGTGTGTATACAAAAGAGTGTGACAAAGAGTGTGTGAGAGATGTGTGTGTGTGTGAATGAGTAGCAGTGATAGGAAAACAGAAAACAGTGTGTGGAATAGAAAATAGGACAGTGAGTTAATCATTCCCAGGTTTAAAGGGAAATGCACATTTGAATCATAAACATTTAAAAGTTAACATTCAACTCTACTTCAGTTAAAGGGAAAGAAGGAAACAAATCCTCAGATTTGTGAGAACTAGCATTCACATATCAGTTCAGCCTATTGACAGTTTACAATACCAATTTTAAAACAAAACACAACCAATTCATTCCTATACCAACAGTTTTCAGTTCAACACTGAAAACAGTCCAAATTTGAGGCTAAAACTCCACCAAATCCATTGAAATTTGACATCAGTTAGAATACAAGTAGGAAATCATCATTAGGTTTTAAATCGTGCTAATAACAGTATTAAATGGGTTAATTTAACTGCCAAAGTTCGAATATGAAAACTGGGAAGTACAGGATATGTTTATGGTATCAGTTTTAGGGGAAATTACAAAAATGTAAATCAAAACATGTTAATCATGCAATTCATTGGTTGGTAATTATCATATAAGGTGTGCACGTGTCATTTAGTGTCAAAGTGTCACACCACCACTTGACACGATGTGTCCAACACGAATAAACCAATTCAGTACACTGGACACTGTACAGCAGTGTACTGTCTCGTACACAACTGCACGCGTGTCGTGCACCCGACACAGACCAAACCAAGACACGTGTTCACAAACCTAGGTTCGCCACACATAGGGCTACCTACGTGTCACCCTATTTTGGGTCGACGTGTCCCCGTGTCCGAGTTATTAACCCGTATCAGTGGCGACTGAACGTGTGGGTCAGTGCAGTACAAAATCGATACACGAGCCCGTGCTCCCTCGACACGACACGAGGGGTCGTGCCACTTGGGGAGTGTCGTATCAGACACTGCCCTAACGTGTCCATGAAGTTTTACGTGTCCTCGTGCTGTATCCAATGTGAAAACGCCCCCGAGTAGCAGGACACGCACACTGCTCGCGCGTGTGTGTGCACTCGCGTGTGCACGTGTCCAAACCGACATGACACAACACCAAATCAATCCCAGTCCACTGGAAAACAACAACCCACACCAAATCGATCATTCCTATTCAAAAATAATTTAAAAATCAAATCTAAATGTCCTTTGGGATATTTCGTCAAACACCTACAAGTAGGGACTGATACGTGTCCATTTAGGACACGAAATGGACACAAAATCCTATAGAAATCTAGGGTTAGCTAGGGGACACTTAGATCTAGGTCATTATGCAAAAATAACAGCATCTAATAAAAAGTTTTAGGGATTTACCTATTGGTGTCACAACTCCTCAAAAAGCTCCAAAGAGGGGGTGTCTCCTTGCTCCCCAAACTTTACCAAATTGCTATGAAACTGAGAATAAAATATACCAACAGCAAGAAAACCTAAATTAAAATCTATTACAATTTGTTTGAGGGAAAAAGGAATTAATTTGGATTTTCTATGAATTAATGAAGTTGGTACATACCTCTCTTTCCAAATGAAACTTTTCTAAAGAGGCTAGCCCTAATGGAAGAGAGTATTTATTAGGGTGGGATTCCCTAGGTTAGTGTTGGCCGGCCACACTATGTTAGGGTTAGGGTTTGGCTAATGGCTAATGGGTTGGGCTTAGTTAAAATCTATGGTTCAAAACCACAAGTCATGACTTGTGACTAAAAGCCCTCTATTCCAACTTGAGTTTAATGACTAAACCATAGGTTAACTCTAGTCTAACTAGGATTACATGACCTAACCAAGTCCAAACACAACTAGGGTTAGCTTCTATGTTAGCCTACCAAGTCAATGCTAGTCAAACTAGTCAACCATCATTCAAATAATTCCAAAATAAATCCTAAAAATTCCCATAAATTCAAATAAATTATAATAAATTCAAATAACCTTAAAAATGACAAAAATACCCTCAAATTAAAAATGTGGTAGTGACAAATCTACTCTCCTTAAAAGAATTTTGTTCTCAAAATTGAAAGGCAAAACGCAACTGATGAGAATGATAGAAAGTATACCTCACGGTGCAAAAAGATATGGGTATCGCTCGCGCATCTCATTCTCCCGCTCCCAGGTAGACTCTCCTGGAGAATGATACCTCCATGCGACGCGTACCAAGGGTATCACCTGGTTCCTCATAACCTTCTCCCGTCGATCCAGTATCTCCACTGGCTGCTCTGGATAGCTGAGAGAAGGTCCAACCTCAATCTCCGAATGATCGAGCACATGGCTAGGATCAGCCACGTACCGTCTCAACTGTGATACATGGAATACGTTATGGACCCCCACTAGTATAGGTGGCAAGTCTAGCCTGTATGCCACGTCACTGACTCTCCCGCTGATAACGAAAGGGCCGATAAAGCGCGGGCTAAGCTTCCCGCCTCCACCAAAACGTATCGTACCACGAGTCGGAGATATCCTCAAAAAAACCTGGTCTCCGACCTAATCACAAGCAAGGTCTCAATTAATTATGATAAACAAACATGATCAATCAAAACACAAACAATCAAACCTAAATCTAATCCTACTCTAATCTGTACCTCAAACTCCAACGGCCTCCGGTGGCTATCGGCCCAGTGCCGATGTCTGTCCTGTGCCACACGAAGTCTGTCCCTGATGAGCTTCACCTTTTCGGCTGCGTCAACAACCATCTCTGGCCCCAGTAAAGCTCGCTCACCAACATCATCCCAAGATAAGGGTGTACGACACCTACGCCCGTACAGAGCCTCGAAAGGTGACATCTCAATACTGGCCTGAAAACTGTTGTTGTAAGTAAACTCCATCAAATGTAGATGATCCTCCCAGGAACCTCCAAAGTCCAGGACGTACGTCCGCAGCATATCCTCAAGTGTCTGAATAGTCCTCTCTGACTGTCCTTCCGTCTGGGGGTGGTATGCGGAACTAAACTTGAGCTGAGTGCCCAAGCTAGTCTGCAGACTCCTCCAGAAATGGGAAGTAAAGCGACTATCCCGATCTGAGATGATGCTGACCGGAATCCCGTGAATCCTGACTATCTGCCGTATATACATCTCCGCCAGCCTCTCTGTAGACGTACCCACCTTGAATGGCAAGAAGTGGGCCGATTTGGTCAACCTGTCAACGATGACCCAAATTGCGTCTTTTTCTTCTAGTGTACGCGGCAATCCAGATACGAAATCCATAGTAATATGCTCCCACTTCCACTCGAGAATGGGCAGCGGCTACAATAATCCACCGGGCCTCTGCCTCTCTGCCTTGACCTGCTGACAGACCAAGCACCTAGCTACGAAGCGAGCTACCTCCTGCTTCATCCCAGACCACCAAACATGCTCCCTCAGATCTCGGTACATCTTGTTGGTACCAGGGTGTATAGAGTCCTGAGATCTGTGGGCCTCCTGTAAAATCTGCTCCCTGAGCTCTCCGCTGGGCACACATAACCTGGAACCGTGCTGCAAGGCACCATCCTCTGCAAGAAAAAACTCGTCATCCACCAATCCTGCTCGAACCTGCTCTCGGAGACACCGCAGAGCAACGTCCTCAAACTGTGTCGACTTGATCCTCTCCACCAAGTCTGACTGTATCTGCATGCCCTACATCTGCATCTGCACTCCGGGCATGATCACCTCAATCCCAAGGCTCTCCAAGTCAGCAAGCAAGTGACGATCCATGGTCAAACACATGGCTGTCGGATACCTACTCAAGGCATCGGCAACCACGTTGGCCTTCCCTGGGTGATACTGAAGTAGGATGTCAAAGTCCTTCATCAACTCTAGCCATCTACGCTGCCTCATGTTCAGCTCCTTCTGAGTGAACACATACTTTAAGCTCTTATGATCTGTAAAAATCTCCACCCGCTCCCCATACAGATAGTGCTTCCACAACTTCAGAGCAAAAATTACTGTTGCCAGCTCCAGGTCATGGGTAGGGTAGTTCTTTTCATGGGGACGTAACTACCTGGAAACATAGGCAATCACCTTCTCGTGCTGCTGCAAGACACAACCCAGCCCCTTCCCTGAAGCGTCACTATAAATAGTGAATCCTCCTGATCCTGAAGGCAATGTCAGAATCGGAGCTGTCGTAAGCCGCTTCTTCAACTCATCAAAAGCTGTCTGACACTCCTCTGACCAAACATACCCAGCATCCTTCCGGGTCAACCGAGTCAACGGCTCTGCAACCCGGAAGAAATCCTGCATAAATCTCCGATAATATCCTGCCAGCCCCAGGAAGCTCCTGATCTCTGCCACTGAAGTCGGCGCTTGTCACTCCCCATTCCCGGAATACGTAAATTTTTGATTTTTTATGTATATGGTATCTGGCACCTGTATCTTTATTGCATATATCTTGTATTTATAACTGGCCATGGCATGGAACAGTATCTCGTCGTGGATTAGTGTGCCATCCCTTGTCCTTGTTTGGTTGTAGGCGTGGTTCACTATTTCGATGACAGGATTTCTGAACCGTGTTGTGGTTAGGATTTTTATTTATTTAATTTAATTAGTTGTATCATGTAGCTATTAACATGTCATTAGTCACATAGTTAGAGCATGTTTAGGGCTTAGGGTTTTCTTAAGCCAACCCCTATATATATTCTCTTTCTCACTCTCTCTCCTCATTCATTCACTCTTTTTATTTCTTTTCCTCCCAACGTTTAGGCAAGTACATCTTGCACCAAATGGAGAGATCCTTGCACTTTTCATTTCTTGATTTTTTTTTTGATATAATTTGTCTATATTGTTCTTCTCATTATCCTCTACAAGTTTAGTACTTAGCATTTTTGATTTCCATGGATAAATTCTTGTAGATCTAAGTTTATGTCATTTTTGGATTTTTAGGGTTTGATCTAGTAAATCTTGTTATTTTTAAGTTTTGATGGTTCCATGTCGTAGAGAATTTCTTTCTGCCCTATTTTGACCTATGGAAGTCTGGATTCTGACCTTGGATGAAGGAGTTATGAAGCTTTGAAGTCATGGATTTTCCTTAGTTCTTTTCCTCGGAAAATGGAGAAGAAGAACAGTGCTTGACCGCATGAACCTTCATGCGGCAAGTTTCCCCCTTAGTCGCATGGCACTAAGCAGTTTCAGCAACATAAGCAGTCTTAGCCGCATGGCACTAAGCAGTTTCAGCCGCATGAGCACTCACAGCCGCATGTGTATTCTCAGCCGCATGAGCCATTGCAGCCGCATGAGTGCTTCCCCAGCCGCATAAGATCCAGCCTCCACTGCCGCATGAACTCTGATTTATTGAGCCGCATGCGTCCCGCATATCTTAGCCGCATGAGCCTTTCGTGCCGCAGCCGCATATGACCCCCGCATGCTCCCAGTCGCATATGCGCCCGTCCATTTCCAGCCGCATGAGCTTACTTACTCCCAGCCGCGTGAGCGCGCGTCCCTTCAACCGCATGAATACCCGCATTCCTGAGCCGCATGAGCCCATCCACCCTTGGCCGCATAGGGCCTACTTTGGATGTTTTGTGTATTTTGTCCTATTGATTGTATTATGGCTAGAATTTCTCCCAACTTCCAACATGGAAGTGGTAGACCCTTGTGTTGACTCCAAGGATCTTCATGTTTTACTTTAACCGGATTTCATGTGTGACTTTTATGTCACGAGAGGTCTGTGTGACTTCCTGACTTGACCATATTCCTGACCAGATTACCTTTGTATGTGCTGGTACTTTTTCTCAGTGTGTATTGAGATACAATATTAAGTATGCACTGCGGTGCTATTAATGAGTGCACTGAGGTGTGACTTTACATGCCAAGTGATCATTCGTGTTATATGTCAATACATGTGTACCTTCCAGCACAGTCAGGGTAATTGGTCAGCAATAGTGTCGTGGTATAATGATTGTTGTTTGAAGCATTACACTAAGCATAGATCTAGATTTGGGACTCCTTGAGCCGATATGGATTCGTACTTAGGGTACACGTACTATGGTACGACATACATGAGGATGACCATGTGACCACGACATGCAATTCCAATATCAAGATAGGGTTAATCTAGCAACTTAAATCGGTAGAAGCATTGGGAGGGAACAGAATCCCGAGATCGTGCCATACTAGCCACCCCCGGGTCCAGTCCTGATGTGTCGGGTTGGCCGCCACGGATACAGTTTCATCCGCCTATAGTGGATGACTATATCCGACTCCTGCGTGCTATGTGTTATATGTTTTAGCACGGTGGCCTTACGAGGGACCGGTGCATAATTAAAGTGCTATATGTATATGTATATGATACGACATTGGCTAGCCCTGCTGGCTTGACACGATTTGAGGATTCCTATATTGTATTACTGGGATAATCCAGACAAATCATAGAAAGCCGTAGGATTGATTGGCCGCTTGTAAGCTGACTTGTTTTATGATATATTTTCTTTTGTTAGCAACTGAGGAACATGGACTATCGTGGTGCGTGGTCCAACCCATATCCTTGTTTGGTTGTTGGGTTGGACTATTGTGCTGCGATAGGCTATGGACCGAAGTCGCGATCAGAAGCCCTTTTACCTGCCCATGGTTATAGGATATATCTTATCTCGACACGATATTGGCACCGTTTGTCCTTGTTTGGTTGTAAGGGTGTCGTATTGTCTCGATGATATGGTATAAGCCTATAACTCGTGAATCAGGTCTTATTTTACTCATTGGATTTATCTCACTCTTTTGTGCTCCCTTGTGGTACTTGCTATTCGGGGCCTGACCCCGCTGGTTTTGTTTGGCCAGATCTCGTAGCAGTGCCAGAGGATCCAGCCTTCTACCCGAACAATGGTGTACACCAGGAGTATGGGCACCAGGGACCATGAGTGGGTTTCTTCTTCACCGCTCTGATATCTTCTATTTTGTACTTGGCGTTTAGCCACCGGCACTTGTTTAGCCGGCAGTTCTGGACACTAGTTTTCTTGCATAATTGTAATTAAATCAGACTGCAGCTGACTATAGTTATGTACTGTTGACTCGTGGAACTAGCTCATCATTTTGTATAGCTAGACTCATGAATCATTTTGATGAAGCGTCGGGGACGTCTTACTGCTTTGTCTTATATGATCATTATTTACTGTTTCTTGATTTGATTGATTAAGACATAGATGCTCTGTGGGACCATAGGAGACCTGATTGTAGCATGCACCCCCTTGTCTCTTGACAGCCACGATCGCCGTATGACGTTTATATACCTCATACGGTGTAGCTGGCCTAGTCCGTCTCAGTATTCCGGTACTTGGGCGTGACAAGGTTTTAGTGGTGGCCCATGCAGGTCTGTTTTTCAGACTTGTGGGGTGTTACGATTATAGGAGTCTCAATCAAAATATGTCCCCCTTGATCTTCTGATTTGTCTTCTCATTCTCTCGCCTTGATTTCTAACTTGATTATCATCCTCGATTCCTTCCCGTCCTATCTTTTGATATCTTGTATCCTTTCCTTTAGGGGCACATCGTTCTCGGCTATTGGAGGTGTCACTCCCCGTTCCCGAAATGCGTATTTTTATACATGTACAACTCATAAGTATTTATTTAGTATTTATCATGTATTATCCTGTATTTAAATTCCTTTAATTTTATGTTAATTAATTACCCGCAATTTATTTTCTGTAATTTATTTTCTGTATTTATTTCCTGCTTTTATTCTCTGCTTTGGTCTTATTGGGTTCGGCCATGGAGGGTTTCGGGTTCATGGTGGACAAACCCGGCCCACAACTCCCACCTACCACCACCCTTCCTATTTAAAGTTTTTGTCTCCTTCTCTCTCTTCATTACTCATTCTCACCATTACTTCTTCTTCCTCTCATCACTCTCCACCTACCAGCAGCAGAAGAAGGCAAGTGCAATCTTGCTTCTCCTTCACCCATTTTTATGGATCATTACACTTCCTCTCATGATCCTGAGAGAGTTTAGTGCTTGGCATTTTTGATTTCTGTGGCTGGTTTTCTCTAGATCTAAGTTGTTACATTTTCGGCTGTTCATGGGTTTTGATCTCCCAACTTAGCGTGTCTTCCGGCTGGGAACTTCGTTTTCTGGCATGGGACGAAGGCTGAGTCACGCACACGTTCTTACGTGGCTGAATGTATTTTTAGTCACGCACACGTCTCTACGTGTCTGCGTGGATTTTGAGTCACGCTCATGTTCTTACATGTTAGCGTGTATTTTTAGTCACGCACACGTCTCTACGTGTCTGCGTAGATTTTGAGTCACGCTCATGTTCTTACATGTTAGCGTGTATTTTTAGTCACGCTAACGTTCTCATGAGCGTGCGTGTATTTTTAGTCACGCTAACGTTCTCATGAGCGTGCGTGTATTTTTAGTCACGCTGACGTTCTCATGAGCGTGCGTGTATTTTTAGTCACGCTGACGTTCTCATGAGCGTGCGTGTATTTTTAGTCACGCTGACGTTCTCATGAGCGTGCGTGTATTTTTAGTCACGCACATCCTTGCGTGCGTGGATTTCTTGTCACCTTTTCACGCTCACTTGAGCGTGCGTGAATTTTCCTTCACGCTCACACTGTGCATGCCAGCGTGAATTACTTTTTCATGCTCACGCTGTTACACGCTCACTCCTACTAGACTTGGCGTTACTTTTGGCCTTAGTATAGACTTGTTGGCGTGACTTCTAACCTGGGTGTTTTTGTTTGTTCTATAACTTAATCATTTAATGATGGCATGATAATTCTCCTATTATATCCTTACGCCTTTTTGCATGAACTTGATAAATCATGATATGTTAATATTGTTAATACAGATTGTTATGTGGAATGTGTCATGTGTCTTGATTGATCCATGGATACCCAGTATGACTAGAACTTAACTCCGAGGAGTTATAGGCTAGACCCCATGTAATACTAATTGACTTTCATGCCTTGTCACCATTGATAATGATTGTGACGTTGACTAATAATTGATCATGCGTTCCTAGTTGGAACTAAGAGACTGGCTAGTCGTCTTATTGAATTGAATGAATGAGACACGTTCATGTAATGAACTATTGCAATCGATTAGCCGATCCCGAATATTGACATGCAGGCACATGCAGGTTTCAAAATTTTTATTTATTTATTTAGTTATTTATTTATCTAACAAAAAAACAGCATGTGTACTTTATGGTCAAGGCATGATTACTCAGTGGTTAGATTTGATTGTTGCATTACGCTATGTAAGACCTACAACATGGCCGCACGGGTATCGTTGTAGAGTTGCGCATATCGTACCCCGTACAAAAGTACTCATTTGAATGACCATGATCCACGGCATGGGATTTCGCTTAACGTAGAGACTATTAAGTTAAATAAAATAATGATGGCATGGAGAGAATGGATTCCCGAGTTCTTACATGGCAGCCCCCTTGGGACGAGTAGTACCCGACGGGCCGGCTGGTCCCCACAGATACTGTAAACCTTGTCACGCCCCAGAACCAGAATACTGGAGAGCGGGAGAATGACTCAGCCAGCTACGTATTACGGGTAGATGAATACCGTATAATACGATCAATGCTGTTTAACCAGACGAGGGGGTGCATACTACATGATAGTCTTACTATGGTCACTTCGCATCTATTGTCTCAATCATTCAAATAAGAAACAGTAATAAATAACATGTAAGATGAAGCAGTAAGGCGTCCCAAACGCTCAGTCAAAATGTTCTTGAGATCTGGCTTTACAAAACGTAGCCAGATGGTATAGTAAAGTGTGCACAATTGTTATCAGCTGCAGTCTGACTTAATTACAAGTATGCAAAAGTAAGTACAAGATAATCCGACTAACATGTCGGTGCCAAACGGTTAAGTATAAGGTAAATAACAAAACGAGCGGTGAAGTAAGGGACCCACTCGAGTCCTCCTACGATCATTCCTCTAGTATTGACCATCTTGGAGGTGGAAGTAAGCTGGATCCTCGGGGACCAGCTCTAGATCTGGCCATGCAAAACCAGAGAGGTTAGACCTCTAATAGCAAGTACCACAAGGAAGGACGATATGAAGGACTAAACCAGTAAGTAAAAGAATATAATGATAATAGATCTCTGCTTTCCACTAGGATTCACATCACATCACGACGCTTCGAACCAACCTCTCAACCAAACAAGGACAGAAGTTGGTCCGTCACGTCCTGACATTCTGATCATCCCAGTTAGGTAACAGAGTGGTACAGTACACAAACAAATCATCTTGAACGGCCAATCAACTACTACGGCTTGCTAATGTGAGTTCTAAGTTATCCTGGAATTATGCAATTAGGGATTCCTCAGTTCTTACTATGTGCGAGCAAGGCTAGTCTATCCAGTTAACCATGTGTGCCATGCATGAATTAGACGAGTCCTAGCAGGACGCCCGTCAATATACAATATACAATAATAATAAAAGCAGATACTGCTCCCTGCCCGTGTGGCAGGTTTACAGTATCTGTGGGGGACCAGCCGGCCCGTTAGGTACTACTCGTCCCAAGGGGGCTGCCATGTAAGAACTCGGGAATCCATTCTCTCCATGCCATCATTATTTTATTTAACTTAATAGTCTCTACGTTAAGCGAAATCCCATGCCGTGGATCATGGTCATTCAAATGAGTACTTTTGTACGGGGTACGATATGCGTAACTCTACAACGATACCCGTGCGGCGATGTTGTAGGTCTTACATAGCGTAATACAACAATCAAATCTAACCACGGAGTAATCATGCCTTGACCATAAAGTACACATGCTGTTTTTTTGTAAGATAAATAAATAACTAAATAAATAAATAAAAATTTTGAAACCTGCATGTGCCTGCATGTCAATATTCGGGATCGGCTAATCGATTGCAATAGTTCATTACATGAACGTGTCTCATTCATTCAATTCAATAAGACGATTAGCCAGTCTCTTAGTTCCAACTAGGAACGCATGATCAATTATTAGTCAATGTCACAATCATTATCAATGGTGACAAGGCATGAAAGTCAATTAGTATTACATGGGGTCGAGCCTATAACTCCTCAGAGTTAAGTTCTAGTCATACTGGGTATCCATGGATTAATCAACACACATGACACATTCCACATAACAATCTGCATTAACAATATTAACATATCATGATTTATCAAGTTCATGCAAAAAGGCGTAAGGATATAATAGGAGAATTATCATGCCATCATTAAATGATTAAGTTATAGAACAAATAAAAACACCCAGGTTAGAAGTCACGCCAATAAGTCTATATTAAGGCCAAAAGTCACGCCAAGTCTAGTAGGAGTGAGCGTGTAACAGCGTGAGCATAAAAAAGTAATTCACGCTGGCATGCACAGTGTAAGCATGAAGGGAAATTCACACACGCTCAAGTGAGCATGAAAAGGTGACAAGAAATCCACGCACGCAAGGATGTGCGTGACTAAAATTACACGCACGCTCATGGATGTGTGCGTGACTGAAAATACACGCACGCTCATGGATGTGTGCGTGACTGAAAATACACGCACGCTCATGGATGTGTACGTGACTGAAAATACACGCACGCTCATGGATGTGTGCGTGACTGAAAATACACGCACGCTCATGGATGTGTGCGTGACTAAAAATACACGCACGCTCAAGGATGTGTGCGTGACTGAAAATACACGCACGCTCATGGATGTGTGCGTGACTAAAAATACACGTACGCTCAAGTGAGAACGTTAGCGTGACTAAAAATACACGCACGCTCATGAGAACGTTAGCGTGAATAAAAATACACACACGCTCATGAGAACGTTAGCGTGACTAAAAATACACGCACGCTCATGAGAACGTTAGCGTGACTAAAAATACACGCACGCTCATGAGAACGTCAGCGTGACTAAAAATACATGCACGCTCATGAGAACGTTAGCGTGACTAAAAATACACGCACGCTCATGAGAACGTCAGCGTGACTAAAAATACACGCACGCTCATGAGAACATCAGCATGACTAAAAATACACGCACGCTCATGAGAACGTCAGCGTGACTAAAAATACACGTACGCTCATGAGAACGTTAGCGTGACTAAAAATACACGCACGCTCATGAGAACGTCAGCGTGACTAAAAATACACGCACGCTCATGAGAACGTTAGCGTGACTAAAAATACACGCACGCTCATGAGAACGTTAGCGTGACTAAAAATACACGCTAACATGTAAGAACATGAGCGTGTCTCAAAATCCACGCAGGCACGTAGAGACGTGTGCGTGACAAAAATACACGCAGCTACGTAAGAACGTGTACGTGACTCAGCCTTCGTCCCAGCCAGAAAATGAAGTTCCCAGCCAGAAAACACGCTAAGTTGGGAGATCCAAAACCCATGAACAGCCGAAAATGCAAACTTAGATCTAGAGAAAACAAGCCACAGAAATCACATATGCCAAGCACTAAACTCTCTCAGGATCATGAGAGGAAGAGTAATGATCCATAAAAATGGATGATTGAGAAGCAAGTTTGCACTTGCCTTCTCCTGCTGCTGGTAGGTGGAGAGTGATGAGAGGAAGAAGAAGTAATGGTGAGAATGAGTAATGAAGAGAGAGAAGGAGACAAAAGCTTTAAATAGGAAGGGTGGTGGTAGGTGGGAGTTGTGGGCCGGGTTTGTCCACCATGAACCCGAAAACCCTCCATGGTCGAACCCAATAAGACCCAAGCAGAGAATAAAAGTAGGAAATAAATGCAGAAAATAAATTGCAGAAATAAAATTGTAGGAAATAAATTGCGGGTAATTAATTAACATAAAATTAAAGGAATTTAAATACAGGATAATACATGATAGATACTAAATAAATACTTATAAGTTTGTACATGTATAAAAATACGCATTCCGGGAACATGGAGTGACACCTCTACCCACCTTGAAAAAATTCCGTCCTCGGAATTTCAAATCTAAGCAGGTAGAAATATCGGAGCTAAACTAATACAAACAGTTCTAGTGAGCAAGCAATCATTTTACCATATCAAAAGCAAGTACTGTATATATAAATTCATCAATCTATGATATCAAGTAGCTCTACCCATAAGGTGACAAGCATGAAGAATCAGGACAATCAAGGTATACAGAAAGAGATATACCTTGTGAGTCAAACAGGTGTGGATACCATGATCGGATATCATCCTCACGTTCCCACGTTGACTCTCCCAAGGAGTGATGACCCCAAGCAACACGGACAAGACTAATTGTTTGGTTCTTGAGTATCTTCTCTCTTCGGTCCAAAATGGATACAGGCTGTTCCTCGTAAGACAGGATGGTACCAACAACCAGCTCAGAGTGATCGAGGACATGGCTTGGGTCCGATACATACCTACGTAATTGAGATACATGAAATACGTCATGCACCTCTCGTAACGAAGGTGGGAGGGATAAACGATAAGCAACATCGCCTATCCGATCAAGGATAACAAATGGGCCCACGTACCGCGGACTCAATTTCCCGCGAACGCCAAATCTAATGACCCCACGAGTAGGTGAGATCCGCAAGAATACGTGGTCCCCAACAGAGAACTCTAACGGCCTACGATGCTGGTCCGTCCAATGACGATACCGATCCTGCGCAACTCAAAGTCGCTCTCTAATTCCCTTAATCACTTTAACCGTCTGAACAATCATTTCTGGGCCTAACATCTTCCTCTCCCCGATATCATCCCATGCAAGCGGTGACCTGCACTTCTTACCATATAGTGCTTCAAATGGCACCATCTGGATACTGGCTTGATAACTATTGTTGTATGAGAACTCGACCAAGTGCAGGTGACTCTCCCAAGACCCTCCAAAATTTAGAGTGCAAGCTCGCAACATGTCTTCTAAAGTCTGAATCGTTCTTTCTGATTGCCCATCCGTCTGCGGATGGTAAGCCGTGCTAAATCTTAACTTGGTACCCAGACTATGATGTAAGCTCTTCCAGAAATATGATGTAAAGTGGGTATCTCGATCCGACACAATACTGACAGGAACTCCATGCTGCCTGACTATCTGTTGCATATATAACTCTGCCAACTTTTCTGTAGATTGCCCTACTCTGAAAGGAAGAAAGTGTGCTACCTTCGTAAGTCGGTCCATTATTACCCAAATAGCGTCCTTACCACTTGGTGATCTCGGTAAACCGGTCACAAAGTCCATTGTAATATGCTCCCATTTCTATTCCGGAATAGGAAGCGGTTGTAATAACCCAGCTGGCCTCTGCTGTTCTGCCTTCACTTGCTGACATACCAAGCAACGGGAAACAAATCTAGCGATCTCCCTCTTCATCCCATTCTACCAGAAATGCTGCTTGATATCTTGGTACATCTTGGTCCCTCCAGGGTGAATAGAATACTGAGAACTGTGAGCTTCTTCCATAACCTCCTGTCTGATATCTCCACTAGGTACACATAGACGCGATCCAAACCTAAGTGTACCATCTTCATGAATTCTTATCTCCTTCCTGAGTCCTGACTCACATTCTGCCCTAAGCTTCTGAATCCTTGGGTCCTGTGCCTGAGCTGCCTTGATCCTGTCTACTAAGTTGGATTGAACTTGCAGACTTGATAGAACTCCTACGTCACTAGGAAGTATAACTTCGATGCCCATCTCCTGAAGGTCTTCTAAGATATGCCTCTGCGTTGTCAACATAAATGCGCCGCCTCTCCTGCTAAGAGCATCTACTACTACATTAGCCTTGCCTGGATGATACTGAAGCTCCACGTCATAATCCTTGATCAACTCCAACTATCTTCTCTGCCTCATGTTCAGTTCCTTCTGGGTAAAGATGTACTTTAGACTTTTATGATCTATGTACATCTCCACTCGGTCACCATATAAGTAATGCCTCCATAGCTTCAGAGCAAACACTACTGCCGCTAACTCCAAATCATGAGTTGGGTAATTCTTTTCGTGGTCCCGAAGCTGCCTAGATGCATACGCTATCACCTTCCCATGTTGCATAAGGACACATCCAAATCCTTTACCTGACGCATCATAATATACTGTAAAACTTTCGGGTCCAACTGGCAATGTAAGGATAGACGCTGATATCAACTTCTGCTTCAAAGTTTTAAATGATGCCTGATATTCTGTCGACCAAACGAATGGTACATCCTTCCGGGTCAAGCGGGTCATGGGTGCTGAAAGCCTTGCAAAGTCTGACACAAACCTTCTGTAATATCCTGCCAATCCCAAGAAACTCCGTACATCTGCTACGGTCTTGGGTACTGGCCAACTTTCTACTGCTTCTATCTTCCTGGGATCTACTACTACTCCAGCTCCTGATATGATGTGACCCAAAAAAGAAATGTGATCCGACCAAAACTCACACTTACTGAGCTTGGCATACAACTGGTTCTCTCTCAGAACCTGTAACACTTTCCTGAGGTGGTCTTCATGCTCCTCTTCACTAGCAGAATACACGAGTATGTCGTCAAGAAACACAACGACAAACTGGTCTAAGTATGGCATAAAGATACGATTCATCAAATCTATGAATATAGATGGAGCATTGTGTCACGACCCGCTACCCAAATTGTTGGGCCAGGCCGAGACATGCCCAGCCTACGTTGAGATAAAACGTAGTAAGCTGTTCTAAAGACAACAGGATAAGACTAAATGTGCTAACAGTTCTATAAGTGAAGAAGAATCATAAATGCTCCAAACACAAAAGTCGTCGTATATAGTAAACGTCCAAGTACAAGTAAACTGAAATGTAAAACTGGATACATGTCCAGTTACAAAATGATATAGTCTAATACATGTCTCAAAAGTCTAAGTAAACCAAAGACATCTAGGCGAGGTTCCCCGCAGGAACATCCTCGTAAAGCAGAGCCGGGTCCTCGGCAGTGACTCCATAGTATGAGTCGCAGAGTAACTCCTCCTCAGTAAGGACACCTACAACGTTATCCTGTCAGGACGGGAGCAAGTACTAAATCTAGCAAACTAGCATATGAAACATGGAAATGAACATGAGAGGAATAACTGGAAAGCATGGCATCACTCAATCTATCATGGCAATGATACACGTGTCATAGAGACAGATGTATATGTAATATTTAAAACTGTAGCAAGTACGTGATCGGTCAATAGATGTACAATGTACCGAGGTACAAAATAAAATGTACATACGTACAAGTAAAACAAGCGATAGATGTACATACGTACAAATACAGCTGATGTGCCTACGACAAGGTATACATAAAATGTCAACCTTGCTAGGTACGTACGTACGAGTAGGGGGGGCATGATCACGTACACTACTAACAGTTTCCCTATAACCCATATTCTAATCATGTGAGAGATACATCAAGATGGTTCTAAACATAGTAGTAATGGAAAGTACAACATGTAACGTTTTAACTTGCTACCCCAAGGATCAGCATTTAACATGGTGAGTTTTGCAGTTCATTTATGTAACAACATGTAAAGTTCGTAGAAAGTACTTGCCTCTAGCAAAGCAAAACAAAACAAGCTGCGATAACGATGCTATGGATGTCCAGTAACTCGTCACTGTAGAAATAAATGCAATAGCTTAGCTTTTACACTAAGCTAAACTACTAGAACACTAAACTGGTGTGACACGACTTGTGACTGGGCACCTAGCCAAAATGATGACTTGGACTAGGAGACCAATGTGGGGGTGACACACTATGTTAACTAATATTCCAGGGTCTTTACACTAGTGAGGGATGGGGTTTAATACGGCTAAAACTCAAAAATAGCACAAAAGCTACAAGTCATAATTAATCAATAAATAAATCAAAAGACTATTGTGTTCTAATAATTTTAAAGTAGACAAAAGCCTAGTTTTTCTTAAAGTAAAGTACTAAGGTGATCCTTGTTAATCATAGAAATTTATTATAATTTTTCTGGAATTTATTATCCAGTACAAATATTTATAAAAATCAGCTTTCCTAAGTATACAGAAAATGAGTTTTGGTTTCATATGCCAAACTAGTGGCAAAATAGTAATTTACATACTACAAAATTATACTAAATTAGCCAACTTAACAAAGTATCTAAAAACTATTTTTCCATAATTTTAGCAATACTTTAAGTATTTTTAGAAAATCAAAAACAGCAATGCACACAATAATTAATTATCTGCGTATTTTGTTCATGTATATAATTTGAACCAAAGTTCAAATACAGGACCCAAGGCCATGAATCAAGTCCAATATGACTTGAACAGGTCTTGAATGTGTGAAAACACATTTGAGCCCAAATACCCATGCTAGGCTTGGACATCAAATGGTTGCAGTAATTTAAATACAATAAAAATACAAGTTGGTAATAGTGCAAAATAAATATTATTATTTTAATAAGGTAAAGTTTTACATAGTGAAAAATCTAAATATATGTGTTAAAAGTATATATATATTTTTGTAAGGAAAATACTTAATTTACAAAGTATATATATACATAAAAAAAATACACTTAATAATATAGTGTATATATACATTATATATATACATAGGAAAATATATACATATATATATAAAATCACTAACTAATAAATATATACCTATATATTAAATACTGTAAATACAGTATATATACATATATATATACTAATATATATATATACATATATATATAAACATATATATAAAACTGAAAAAGAAAAAGAAAAAGAAAAAGAAAAAGAAAAAGAAAAGAAAAAGGAAACTGTAAAGGGGGGGCTCGAACCCTGTCCAGAGAAGCGCGCGGGGGGGGGGGGGGGGGGGGGGGGGGGGTTTAATTGTTCGGGCTGGCCAGTGGGTCAGCCCGCTAAGTCTGTTAGGGTTAGGTTTTAGTTAACATTTATTTAGGTTAGAAATTAAATGGGTTTTTACCCGTTAATCAAAGCCCAACCCGTTAGTCTATTTCACAGTTTGTCTCGTGTCCATACAGTCCAGGACACGAGAAGTCGAATCTGACACAGAGTCGACGTGTCCGTGCCCAGCACGACACGTACGACTCGGCTAACACGTGTCCAGCATCACAGTTGAGTCCCCCGTGTCTAGGCGAGTCTCGTGTCTCAGTTTGAGACACGTACGACACAGAGGAAAGAATGTTACCCACGTGTCCGGCGGGGGGGGGGGGGGGGGGTGGAAGTCGAGGAGGCGAACGGCGGCTGGGGGCGTCGTGGTCGAGGCGCTCGGGTGGCGATCGACCTAGCTCGGCGTGGCGAACTTGTTGAGGGTGGTGGTGGTCGATGACGTCGAGCGGTGGTGGTCGAACGGGGGTCGCCGGAAGTAGAGCTAGGGTTTAGGTGTTCGTCGGGGAAGAAAGGGGGTCGTGGTCGGTTGTGGGGGAGTTTTAGGGTTAGGGTTTGGTTCAGGGGGATGAGGGGGTGTTTAAATAGGGGGTCGAGGCGGTCGGGGGCTATCGCGCTGGCCGGAAATGGCGGAGGCAGCGTAGGTCGGTCGTCGGGGCAGCCGGGGCAGTTGTCGGGGGGTGGGTAGGTAAAATTACAGGGAGACCCCTAGACTTTAGGAAATTGCATTAAAGTCCCAACCCTAACTGAATGCAAATATAATTTGCATAAACAATTTATTAATTACAAATCAATATAAAAACAATTCTAATAATTGCAAAACCATATTAAAACAATTCTAATACTTGCAAAATGATATTAAAACATTTGAATAAATTACAATTTGATATTTTTAATATATAAAACTCATTTAAAATTATTTAAAAATTCTAGAAAAATTCCTAAAAATCCTAATAAATATTTTAAGGCTATAAATGACATTAAAAATTAATTAACACTAATTAAAAATGAATTTGAAAATCAGGGGCTTACAAGTCTTCCTTCCTTGAAAAATTTCGTCCTCGAAATTCACAAGGATTGAAGACCCTACAATATTCTAACATAGCAAGCAATGCAACAAAAAGACTAAGGCTGCAATCGAAACTAACCTCTAAGGTATCAAGCGGGAACGGGTGGTTCCCTCGCAGCGGTTGGATCGAACAAGTAAGGGAATCTCTCCCTCATGTCCGACTCCCTCTCCCAAGTAGATTCACCTGGGGAGTGACGACTCCAAGCTACTCGTACTAGGGGTATAACCTTGTTCCTCAGCCTCTTCTCTCTCCGGTCTAATATCTCCACTGGCTGCTCAGAAACTGTAAGGCTCGGTCCGACCTCCAACTCTGAATGATCTAGCACATGACTGGGGTCTGGAACGTATCTCCTCAGCTGAGATACGTGAAAGACGTCGTGAACTCCTGCTAGGTTGGGTGGAAGTGCAACCCTGTAAGCTACCTCTCCGATCCTGCCAAGTACCTCGAATGGCCCGATATATCTGGGGCTCAGCTTCCCTCCTCGTCCGAACCGGATCGTCCCTCGAGTAGGTGATACCTTCACTAGCACCATATCACCGTCTGCGAACTCCATCGGCCTGCGACTAGCATCAGCCCAGTGTTTCTGCCTATCCTGAGCTACTCTGAGCCTGTCTCTGATCATCCCGACTTTCTCTGCTGCATCCGTGATCATCTCTGGCCCAAGCATGACTCTGTCTCCGACATCATCCCAAAAGAGCGGTGTCCGGCATCGTCGTCCATATAGCGCCTCGAAAGGAGACATACCAATACTGGCCTGGTAGATGTTGTTGTATGAAAACTCTACCAAGTGCAGATGGCTCTCCCATGATCCTCCGAAGTCCAGCACGTAAGTCCTCAGCATATCCTCCAGCGTCTGTATCGTCCTCTCAGACTGCCCATCTGTCTGCGGGTGGTATGCCGTACTGAACTTGAGCCTACTGCCCAACTCCTCCTGTAAGCTCCTCCAGTAGTGGGATGTAAATCTGCTGTCTCTGTCTGACACGATGCTCACCGGCACTCCGTGTAGGCGAACTATCTGCTGCATGTATAGCTCCGCCAACTTCTCGGTGGAAAGCCCCACCTTGAAGGGTATGAAGTGCGCACACTTCGTCAGCCTGTCTACGATGACCCAGATGGCATCCTTCCCTCCTTGGGAACGAGGTAACCCTGAAACGAAGTCCATCGTAATATGTTCCCACTTCCACTCGGGAATGGGTAATGGCTGCAACAAACCAGCCGGCCTCTGGCACTCCGCCTTGACCTGCTGGCAAACTAGACATCTCAAAATGAAGCGTGATACATCCCTCTTCATCCCGTGCCACCAAAGATGCTCCCGCAAGTCACGGTACATCTTGTTAGCACCAGGGTGAATAGAATATCTCGATCGGTGCGCCTCCTGCAAAACTGCCTCTACTAGCTCTCCTCTCGGTACGCACAATCGGCTGCCACGCCTCAAGGATCCATCCTCTGCTATAGTGAAGTCATCCAGCAATCCAGCTAATGCCTGGGGTCGAAGTCTGCGAAGGCTCTCATCTGTAGACTGTGCCTTCCGGATCTGCTCCATCAAACCTGACTGAATGTCAAGTGCCATCATCTGTATCACTGATCCGGGTCGAACTAGCTCGATACCGAGCTTCTCCAGATCCTTACGCAAATGTCGATCAATCATCAGATACCATGCCATCGGATGCCTGCTCAGCGCATCTGCTACCACGTTTGCCTTCCCGGGGTGATACTGTAAATCAATGTCGAAGTCCTTCATCAACTCCAACCATCGTCTTTGTCTCATGTTCAGCTCTTTCTGCGTGAACACATACTTCAAGCTTTTGTGGTCAGTAAAGATCTCCACACGCTCTCCGTATAAGTAATGTTTCCATAACTTGAGTGCAAAGATCACCGCAGCTAACTCGAGGTCATGGGTAGGATAATTCCTCTCATGAGTCCGCAATTGCCTAGATGCATAAGCAATTACTTTCCCATGCTGCTGTAGAACACATCCTAGCCCCTTCCCAGAAGCATCACTGTATATGGTGAAACCTCCAGAACCTGAAGGTAAAGTCAGAACTGGAGCGGTCGTCAGCCTCCTCTTCAGCTCCTCAAATGCTGTCTGGCAGTCCTCAGACCAAATGTACTCTGCGTCCTTCCGTGTCAGCTTCGTCATGGGTTCAGCTATCCTAGCAAAGTCCTGAACGAACTTTCTGTAATAGCCTGCTAAACCCAGAAAGCTCCTGATCTCTGAAACTGACGTCGGGGCCTTCCACGTCTCAACTGCAGCAATCTTCCTGGGATCCACCGAGATTCCATCTCCAGTGACTACATGGCCGAGAAACTCCACTCGGTCTAAAAAGAACTCGCACTTCGGCAATTTGGCAAACAGTCTCTCCTGCCTCAGAATCCCCAAAACTATCCGCAAGTGCTCTGCATGCTCCTCCGGCGTCTTCGAGTATATCAGGATGTCGTCGATAAACACCACGACGAACTTATCCAGATACTGGTGAAATGTCTTATTCATCAAGTTCATAAAGACAGCTGGCGCATTTGTGAGACCAAATGGCATCACCAAAAACTCGTACTGCCCGTACTTCGTGTTGAACGCCGTCTTCTGGATGTCTGCTGGCCTAACCTTCACCTGGTGGTACCCGGATCTCAAGTCTATCCTGGAAAACACCTTCGCCCCGCTCAACTGGTCGAACAAATCATCTATCCTGGGCAAAGGATATTTGTTCTTGATAGTGATGGCATTCAAGGCCCGGTAATCAATACACAACCGGACTGTACCATCCTTCTTAGGCACAAAGAGCACTGGCGCTCCCCATGGAGAAGCACTGGATCGAATGAAACCCTTTTTCAACAGGTCATCAATCTGCTCTTTCATCTCTATGGCCTCCTTGGGATTCACTCTATAGCAAGCCCGGGATACTGGTGATGAACCCGGCACTAAATCTATAGTGAACTCCACATCTCTGTCAGGCGGAAGTCCTGGAAGATCCTCTGGGAATACATCCATAAACTCCCTAATGATAGGGTGTGGCGGTGCTGCGTCCCCGACTGTCGTACAACAGTTCGGCTCTAGGCTGATCTCCGGCCCTGTCCTACTGACACGAAATGGTACTGTGCCTGGAGGACTGAACAAAACACTACCCTCATGGCAATCTATAGATGCATGGGCATAGCTAAGCCAGTCCATCCCCAATATGATATCATAACCGGGGAGCGGCATCACAAAGAATCGCCCCTCGAACTCTCTCCCGGCTATCAGAATAGAGCACCTATATCTAGCTCTAATAGGCACTGGTCCTCCACCCGTCATTACTCTACTAATCTCCGTCGTAGGTGTAGATACTAAGTGATGTTCTTGCATAAACTCTAATGATAGGAAGCTATGAGATGCACCAGAATCAAACAAACATAGAGCTAGAAAAGTATGCAAATAAACATGACCTGTAATGACGTCAGCTAAGTAATCCGGCTCCGAAACCTGCTCCGGCTCCGGCTCCACTGCTAGACTATAGACCCTCCCCTGAGGTCCCTTCTGCTGCTGCAGATGCTGCCCGAACCTCTGCTGCTGAGTCGGGAGCGGTCCTCTAGTCTTCGCTACTGGGCACTCCCGTATCATGTGGGTGGCAGACCCACAAAATAAGCACTGCTTCAACCTCTTCCTGCAGATGGAGTAATCGTGCCCTGGTCTTCCGCAGAAAGAACATATAGCTCCCTTCTGCTGCTGCTGACGGGGTCCCGGGGCTCGAACTGGCGGGGTCTGATGATGTGGTGTAGAGGGACGGTAAGTCTGCTGGGGTGGCGTCGGCGCTCTCTGCTGGAAAGCCTGACGCTTGGACGGTCCCTCATGATGTACAGGAGCCGGCCTCTTGCTAGACAGTAGACGCTCCTCAATGCTCCGGGCTAACTCTAGGCTCTGGTAGTAGTCAGTCGTACCGTTTGCCACTATAAGGATGCCAATGTCTGGAACTAGACCATGGCAAAACCTATGGGTCATCTCCTCTGGATCAGCAACCAGACTAGGAGCAAAACGGCTCAGGCGACTAAACTCTCCCGCATAGTCATCAACAGAACGGTTCCCCTGCTGGACGTTCTGGAATCGTAGCCCCATGGCTACTCTAGCAGCGGTCGAGAAGAACTTCTTCTTGAACTGGGTCTTGAACTGGTCCCAGGTGGCTCTACCTCTCGCGAACAACGGCTCATTCCTGAACCAGACTCCTGCTAAGTCTATCAGCAGAAATCCTGCTGCCTCGACCTGAAGGTCATCCGGCATCCTAACTCCCAGAAGCTTCCTCTCTACAGAATCTAGCCAGTCATCAGCTACTACTATGCCCTCAGTCCCTGAGAACTCCTTGGGATTCAGACCCATGAAGTCCTTGACCGTCCCCGCTCTCTGCCGCGGCTCTACATATGGTGGGACCACGGGACGTCCCTCAGAACGCTCCATGCTCTGGCGGAGTAGGGTAGTCTGCTCCTGATGGGTTGTTAGGAACCCCTGAATCAGTGTGAGCAGCTGGTTCCCGTCGAGTGTGACGGAAGCCTGGGTGGGTATAGTGATAGGAGGTGGTGGAAGTATCGGGTCCTGCTGGGCCTGGGATGTGGAAGGTGGTATCTGGGCCTGTGGATCTGTGGAGTGGGGGAATGTGGTAGGTGGAGGTGCATCAGTCAACTGGTCGGCTGACTGGATACGGAGGGCCCCATTCTCGGGGGTAACATGCTGGGACGAACGAGTAAGCACCATCTAAATTATACATAAAAGACTTATAAGGACTTATTTAAAGTAAGCAATCATATGCAAGAAAGTCTACTTATAATAGCAAACATGTGTTGTATTTCCTATGTTGCAATCCTAGCATTCCTCTAGGTGTACTAAGCGTCTTTCCTAATGTTGTCTAATTACCTTAAGTTCCTAATAGCAGGTATGCTTGGTACAATAATGTAACCAAACAGTTTAGTCGGGACCTGCATGGGCCACCACTAAAAACATGTCACGACCCGCTACCCAAATTGTTGGGCCAGGCCGAGACATGCCCAGCCTACGTTGAGATAAAATGTAGTAAGCTGTTCTAAAGACAACAGGATAAGACTAAATGTGCTAACAGTTCTATAAGTGAAGAAGAATCATAAATGCTCCAAACACAAAAGTCGTCGTATATAGTAAACGTCCAAGTACAAGTAAACTGAAATGTAAAACTGGATACATGTCCAGTTACAAAATGATATAGTCTAATACATGTCTCAAAAGTCTAAGTAAACCAAAGACATCTAGGCGAGGTTCCCCGCAGGAACATCCTCGTAAAGCAGAGCCGGGTCCTCGGCAGTGACTCCATAGTATGAGTCGCAGAGTAACTCCTCCTCAGTAAGGACACCTACAACGTTATCCTGTCAGGACGGGAGCAAGTACTAAATCTAGCAAACTAGCATATGAAACATGGAAATGAACATGAGAGGAATAACTGGAAAGCATGGCATCACTCAATCTATCATGGCAATGATACACGTGTCATAGAGACAGATGTATATGTAATGTTTAAAACTGTAGCAAGTACGTGATCGGTCAATAGATGTACAATGTACCGAGGTACAAAATAAAATGTACATACGTACAAGTAAAACAAGCGATAGATGTACATACGTACAAATACAGCTGATGTGCCTACGACAAGGTATACATAAAATGTCAACCTTGCTCGGTACGTACGTACGAGTAGGGGGGGCATGATCACGTACACTACTAACAGTTTCCCCATAACCCATATTCTAATCATGTGAGAGATACATCAAGATGGTTCTAAACATAGTAGTAATAGAAAGTACAATATGTAACGGTTTAACTTGCTACCCCAAGGATCAGCATTTAACATGGTGAGTTTTGCAGTTCATTTATGTAACAACATGTAAAGTTCATAGAAAGTACTTGCCTCTAGCAAAGCAAAACAAAACAAGCTACGATAACGATGCTATGGATGTCCAGTAACTCGTCACTATAGAATTAAATGCAATAGCTTAGCTTTTACACTAAGCTAAACTACTAGAACACTAAACTGGTGTGACACGACTTATGACTGGGCACCTAGCCAAAATGATGACTTGGACTAGGAGACCAATGTGGGGGTGACACACTATGTTAACTAATATTCCAGGGTCTTTACACTAGTGAGGGATGGGGTTTAATACGGCTAAAACTCAAAAATAGCACAAAAGCTACAAGTCGTAATTAATCAATAAATAAATCAAAAGACTATTGTGTTCTAATAATTTTAAAGTAGACAAAAAGCCTAGTTTTTCTTAAAGTAAAGTACTAAGGTGATCCTTGTTAATCATAGAAATTTATTATAATTTTTCTGGAATTTATTATCCAGTACAAATATTTTATAAAAATCAGCTTTCCTAAGTATACAGAAAATAAGTTTTGGTTTCATATGCCAAACTAGTGGCAAAATAGTAATTTACATACTACAAAAATTATACTAAATTAGCCAACTTAACAAAGTATCTAAAAACTATTTTTCCATAATTTTAGCAATACTTTAAGTATTTTTAGAAAATCAAAAACAGCAATGCACACAATAATTAATTATCTGCGTATTTTGTCCATGTATATAATTTGAACCAAAGTTCAAATACAGGACCCAAGGCCATGAATCAAGTCCAATATGACTTGAACAGGTCTTGAATGTGTGAAAACACATTTGAGCCCAAATACCCATGCTAGGCTTGGACATCAAATGGTTGCAGTAATTTAAATACAATAAAATACAAGTTGGTAATAGTGCAAAATAAATATTATTATTTTAATAAGGTAAAGTTTTACATAGTGAAAAATCTAAATATATGTGTTAAAAGTATATATATATTTTTGTAAGGAAAATACTTAATTTACAAAGTATATATATACATAAAAAATACACTTAATAATATAGTGTATATATACATTATATATATACATAGGAAAATATATACATATATATATAAAATCACTAACTAATAAATATATACCTATATATTAAATACTGTTAAAATATAGTATATATACATATATATATATACTAATATATATATACATATATATATATAAACATATATATAAAACTGAAAAAGAAAAAGAAAAAGAAAAAGAAAAAGAAAAGAAAAAGGAAACTGTAAAGGGGGGGCTCGAACCCTGTCCAAAGAAGCGCGCGGGGGGGGGGGGGGGGGGGGGGTTTAATTGTTCGGGCTGGCCAGTGGGTCAGCCCGCTAAGTCTGTTAGGGTTAGGTTTTAGTTAACATTTATTTAGGTTAGAAATTAAATGGGTTTTTACCCGTTAATCAAAGCCCAACCCGTTAGTCTATTTCACAGTTTGTCTCGTGTCCATACAGTCCAGGACACGAGAAGTCGAATCTGACACAGAGTCGACGTGTCCGTGCCCAGTACGACACGTACGACTCGGCTAACACGTGTCCAGCATCACAGTTGAGTCCCCCGTGTCTAGGCGAGTCTCGTGTCTCAGTTCGAGACACGTACGACACAGAGGAAAGAATGTTACCCACGTGTCCGGTGGGGGGGGGGGTGGAAGTCGAGGAGGCGAACGGCGGCTGGGGGCGTCGTGGTCGAGGCGCTCGGGTGGCGATCGACCTAGCTCGGCGTGGCGAACTTGTTGAGGGTGGTGGTGGTCGATGACGTTGAGCGGTGGTGGTCGAACGGGGGTTGCCGGAGTAGAGCTAGGGTTTAGGTGTTCGTCGGAGAAGAAAGGGGGTCGTGGTCGGTTGTGGGGGAGTTTTAGGGTTAGGGTTTGGTTCAGGGGGATGAGGGGGTGTTTAAATAGGGGGTCGAGGCGGTCGGGGGCTGTCGCGCTGGCCGGAAATGGCGGGGGCAGCGTAGGTCGGTCGTCGGGGCAGCCGGGGCAGTTGTCGGGGGGTGGGTAGGTAAAATTACAGGGAGACCCCTAGACTTTAGGAAATTGCATTAAAGTCCCAACCCTAACTGAATGCAAATATAATTTGCATAAACAATTTATTAATTACAAATCAATATAAAAACAATTCTAATAATTGCAAAACCATATTAAAACAATTCTAATATTTGCAAAATGATATTAAAACATTTGAATAAATTACAAATTGATATTTTTAATATATAAAACTCATTTAAAATCATTTAAAAATTCTAGAAAAATTCCTAAAAATCCTAATAAATATTTTAAGGCTATAAATGACATTAAAAATTAATTAACACTAATTAAAAATGAATTTGAAAATCAGGGGCTTACACATTGGTCAAACCAAACGGCATTACTAAGAATTCATAATGCCCATACTTCGATCTAAATGATGTCTTGGGAATATCTTCCTTTCGAACCCTCACCTGATGGTAACCTGAACGAAGATCTATCTTGGAGAAAACCCTAGCTTTGCTCAACTGGTCAAATAAGTCGTCGATCCTGGGTAATGGATACTTGTTCTTCACTGTTGCCGCATTAAGCTTCCTGTAGTCAATGCACAATCTGGATGACCTATCCTTCTTTCCCACAAGTACCACTGGTGCTGCCCATGGTGACATGCTAGCTTGGATAAACTTCTTCTCCTTCAGTTCCTCTATATGCTGATATACCTTGACCTGCTCTGAATCCGCCATTCTGTAAACTCGATCTGATATCGGTTTAGTTCCTAGTGCCAATTCTATGCTAAACTCAATATCTCTAACCGGTGGTAAACCTGGAAGTTCTTCAGGAAATACGTCTAGAAATTCTTCAACTACCTTCGGAATCTGAACTTCTTCCATTGCCGCTATTACTCCCTGCTCTTGCTGAGTTACCTCTGATCTGACTAAGGTGAACCGCTTCATGCCTGGAATATCAAAAGATACACTCTCTCTACGACAATCTATTATCGCATGACTGTCTTTCAGCCAGTCCATGCCTAAGATAACGTCAAAATTTCCAACAGGAAATTCTATCAACCGGACGGGTAAGGAATGCCCACAAACTACAACACTACACGCTAGAATAACTCTACTAACTCCTACGAGCCCATTACCAGTGAGTATATTCAACCTCCCTGGCAATGCCTCGAACTCCATTCCTAGCCGTGTCGTAAATCGTGCAGATATAAATGAATGGGATGCTCCCGAATCAAACAATGCTACTGCGGGATATGAGGCGACGAGAATGTTACCTGCCACAACATCTTCCGATGCCAATGCCTCCTCCAAGGATAAAGTGAATGCTTGCCCTCGACCTCCTTGCTGGTTTCCATGCTGCGGCCTAACCTGATGTTGTTGCTGGCCCCTTCCTTGATGATGCTGGGGTGGTCTATGCTGGTGTTGCTGCATCGACGGTCCCTGCTGCCGAAACATCTGAGCCTGCGGTACTAATAGACGCTGTGCCAACGGCCTTACTGCCACTGCTGGTCCTCGATACTGGCCTGCCCCGGGTGCTGGCAGAGCAAGAAACTGTTGCCCTGGTCCTCCTGACCTCGAATTCATGGGACATGTGGTAACCCGATGATCTGGATTTCCACATATCAGACACAGTCCATTCAATGTCCGACACACATCTCTAGTGTGCCCCATCTTCCCATAATAAGTGCAGCCCGCCGGGGGTTGCTGGTTCTTCCTCTGTTGCTATTGCTGCTGCCTGGATGGTGGTGCTGGTCCTCGTATCGCCACATCGTGGATACGAATGCCAGTAGATGGTACCGTTGTTCGGGGCGCTGCTCCCCCCTCCTTCAATCTGACTGTGGGACCTCTTCTGACCCCCAGTCCTTACTGCCAGCCTCTGAATAGTGATCTCATGCCTTCGAGTTGCCGTTAATATTTCGTTAAAAGTTTGGTAATTGTGCCCCTCTATAAATTGTAAGAGTTCAAGATGGAACCCTTGCTGAAACCTCATGGCTCTCTGGCGCTCTGTTGCTACCATTTCTGGGGCGAATCTACTCAATCTGCAGAACTTCGCTGCATAAGCATCTACAGTCTTACCGGCCTGCCTGAGGTTGATAAATTTCTGTTGTAGCTCAAACTGCGCCACAACTCCATAGTACTTGGTCTTGAATCTTGCAGTAAAATCGTCCCAAGCCACAGGACGTCTGATGCCTACTTCCTCTGATTCCCACCAATCACGTGCGAGATCCTGAAGTAACAGCTTCACTAGATCCACACGTTCTTCTGCCGGTACCTTAGCTGCTGTCAGAATAGCCTCAATATCCTTAAGCCATGCATCTGCTGATATGGCATCCTCCGTGCCCTCAAAACGGCGGGGATTGTACTTACAAAACCTGGCTGATGCTCCGGAATCTGGCCTTGTCCCTCTTTCCAATGCTGTCTGCAATCCTTGGTTGAGTAGCATAGCTGAGTGTGTATGCGCTGCTGGACCAACATCTGATGTTGCTGAGTGGCCATCATTCCTCTCATGATCTCCAGAAGGGCTGGTGTGTCCACTTGGGTAGGTAGAACTGTTGGTGGTGGTGGAACATCCGGATACTGCGATCCAGCTGCTGCTTCCACTATCACTTCTTCCTGGGTAGCCTCCTGAGGTGAGACTGGCCCTTGTTGCTGACCAACTGGGTCAAGTTGTCCATGTTGCTCTTGTTGTTGCTGCCCAGCTCTGACCGATGCGAACGAAGTGGCCCTAAGAAAAGGGACAAGAGAACAATCAAACAACCGGACATGAAGGATCAATGAAGTCAAAGGATACCGGAATGTCAAGCAAGGGTTGAGAATAACGAATCATGAGATCAAGGGAGAACACGTGTGATTGAGACATCCTATAAATCAAAACACCCCACAAGTCTAAAATCAGACCTGCATGGGCCACCACTAAAACCTTGTCACGCCCCAGAACCAGAATACTGGAGAGCGGGGGAATGACTCAGCCAGCTACATATTACGGGTAGATGAATACCGTATAATACGATCAATGCTGTCTAACCAGACGAGGGGGTGCATACTACATGATAGTCTTACTATGGTCACTTCGCATCTATTGTCTCAATCATTCAAATAAGAAACAGTAATAAAGAACATGTAAGATAAAGCAGTAAGGCGTCCCAAACGCTCAGTCAAAATATTCTTGAGATCTGGCTTTACAAAACATAGCCAGATGGTATAGTAAAGTGTGCACAATTATTATCAGCTGCAGTCTGACTTAATTACAAGTATGCAAAAGTAAGTACAAGACAATCCGACTAACATGTCGGTGCCAAACGGCTAAGTATAAGGTAAATAACAAAACGAACGGTGAAGTAAGGGACCCACTCGAGTCCTCCTACGATCATTCCTCTAGTATTGACCATCTTGGAGGTGGAAGTAAGCTGGATCCTCGGGGACCGGCTCTAAATCTGGTCATGCAAAACCAGAGAGGTTAGACCTCTAATAGCAAGTACCACAAGAAAGGAGATATGAAGGACTAAACCAGTAAGTAAAAGAATATAATGATAATAGATCTCTGCTTTCCACTAGGATTCACATCACATCACGATGCTTCGAACCAACCTCCCAACCAAACAAGGAGAGAAGTTGGCCCGTCACGTCCTGACATTCTGATCATCCCAGTTAGGTAACAGAGTGGTGCAGTACACAAACAAATCATCTTGAACGGCCAATCAACTACTACGGCTTGCTAATGTGAGTTCCAAGTTATCCTAGAATTATGCAATTAGGGATTCCTCAGTTCTTACTATGTGCGAGCAAGGCTAGTCTATCCAGTTAACCATGTGCGCCACGCATGAATTAGACGAGTCCTAGCAGGACGCCCGTCAATATACAATATACAATAATAATAAAAGAAGATACTGCTCCCTGCCCGTGTGGCAGGTTTACAGTATCTGTGGGGACCAGCCGGCCCGTCGGGTACTACTCGTCCCAAGGGGGCTGCCATGTAAGAACTCGGGAATCCATTCTCTCTATGCCATTATTATTTTATTTAACTTAATAGTCTCTACGTTAAGCGAAATCCCATGTCGTGGATCATGGTCATTCAAATGAGTACTTTGTACGGGGTACGATATGCGCAACTCTACAACGATACCCGTACGGCCATGTTGTAGGTCTTACATAGCGTAATGCAACAATCAAATCTAACCACGGAGTAATCATGCCTTGACCATAAAGTACACATGCTATTTTTTTGTAAGATAAATAAATAACTAAATAAATAAATAAAAATTTTAAAACCTGCATGTGCCTGCATGTCAATATTCGGGATTGGCTAATCGATTGCAATAGTTCATTACATGAACGTGTCTCATTCATTTAATTCAATAAGACGACTAGCCAGTTTCTTAGTTCCAACTAGGAACGCATGATCAATTATTAGTCAATGTCACAATCATTATCAATGGTGAGAAGGCATGGAAGTCAATTAGTATTATATGGGGTCGAGCCTATAACTCCTCAGAGTTAAGTTCTAGTCATACTGGGTATCCATGGATTAATCAAGACACATGACACATTCCACATAATAATCTGCATTAACAATATTAACATATCATGATTTATCAAGTTCATGCAAAAAGGCGTAAGGATATAATAGGAGAATTATCATGCCATCATTAAATGATTAAGTTATAGAACAAATAAAAACACCCAGGTTAGAAGTCACGCCAACAAGTCTATATTAAGGCCAAAAGTCACGCCAAGTCTAGTAGGAGTGAGCGTGTAACAGCGTGAGCATGAAAAAGTAATTCACGCTGGCATGCACAGTGTGAGCGTGAAGGGAAATTCATGCACGCTCAAGTGAGCGTGAAAAGGTGACAAGAAATCCACGCACGCAAGGATGTGCGTGACTAAAAATACACGTACGCTCATGGATGTGTGCGTGACTGAAAATACACGCACGCTCATGGATGTGTGCGTGACTGAAAATACACGCACGCTCATGGATGTGTGCGTGACTGAAAATACACGCACGCTCATGGATGTGTGCATGACTGAAAAATACACGCACGCTCATGGATGTGTGCGTGACTAAAAATACACGCACGCTCAAGGATGTGTGCGTGACTGAAAATACACGCACGCTCATGGATGTGTGCGTGACTAAAAATACACGCACGCTCATGAGAACGTTAGCGTGACTAAAAATATACGCACGCTCATGAGAACGTTAGCGTGACTAAAAATACACGCACGCTCATGAGAACGTCAGCGTGACTAAAAATACACGTACGCTCATGAGAACGTTAGCGTGACTAAAAATACACGCACGCTCATGAGAACGTCAGCGTGACTAAAAATACACGCACGCTCAAGAGAACGTCAGCGTGACTAAAAATATACGCACGCTCATGAGAACGTCAGCGTGACTAAAAATACACGCACGCTCATGAGAACGTCAGCGTGACTAAAAATACACGCACGCTCATGAGAACGTTAGCGTGACTAAAAATACACGCACGCTCATGAGAACGTTAGCGTGACTAAAAATACACGCTAACCTGTAAGAACATGAGCGTGTCTCAAAATCCACGCAGGCACGTAGAGACGTGTGCGTGACAAAAATACACGCAGCCACGTAAGAACATGTGCGTGACTCAGCCTTCGTCCCAGCCAGAAAATGAAGTTTTCAGCCAGAAAACACGCTAAGTTGGGAGATCCAAAACCCATGAACAGCCGAAAATGCAAACTTAGATCTAGAGAAAACAAGCCACAGAAATCACATATGCCAAGCACTAAATTTTCTCAGGATCATGAAAGGAAGAGTAATGATCCATAAAAATGGATGATTGAGAAGCAAGTTTGCACTTGCCTTCTCCTACTGCTGGTAGGTGGAGAGTGATGAGAGGAAGAAGAAGTAATGGTGAGAATGAGTAATGAAGAGAGAGAAGGAGACAAAAGCTTTAAATAGGAAGGGTGGTGGTAGGTGGGAGTTGTGGGCCGGGTTTGTCCACCATGAACCCGAAAACCCTCCATGGCCGAACCCAATAAGACCCAAGCAGAGAATAAAAGCAGGAAATAAATGCAGAAAATAAATTGCAGAAATAAAATTGCAGGAAATAAATTGCGGGTAATTAATTAACATAAAATTAAAGGAATTTAAATACAAGATAATACATGATAGATACTAAATAAATACTTATAAGTTTGTACATGTATAAAAATATGCATTCCGGGAACGGGGAGTGATAAACCTGCCACACGGGCAGGAAGCAGTATCTGCTTTTATTATTATTATATACTGTATATTGACGGGCGTCCTGCTAGGACTCGTCTAATTCATGCATGGCGCACATGGTTAACTGGATAGACTAGTCTTGCTCGCACATAGTAAGAACTGAGGAATCCCTAATTGCATAATTCTAGGATAACTTGGAAGTCACATTAGCAAGCCATAGTAGTTGATTGGCCGTTCAAGATGATTTGTTTGTATACTGCACCACTCTGTTACCTAACTGGGATGATCAGAATGTCAGGACATGACGGGCCAACTTCTGTCCTTATTTGGTTGGGAGGTTGGTTCGAAGTGTCGTGATGTGATGTGAATCCTAGTGGAAAGCAGAGATCTATTATCATTATATTCTTTTACTTACTGGTTTAGTCCTTCATATCGTCCTTCCTTGTGGTACTTGCTATTAGAGGTCTAACCTCTCTGGTTTTGCATGGCCAGATTTAGAGCCGGTCCCCGAGGATCCAGCTTACTTCCACCTCCAAGATGGTCAATACTAGAGGAATGATCGCAGGAGGACTCGAGTGGGTCCCTTACTTTAGCGCTCGTTTTGTTATTTACCTTATACTTAGCCGTTTGGCACCGACATGTTATTCGGATTGTCTTGTACTTACTTTTGCATACTTGTAATTAAGTCAGACTGCAGCTGATAACAATTGTGCACACTTTACTATACCATCTGGCTATATTTTGTAAAGCCAGATCTCAAGAACATTTTGATAGAGCGTTTGGGATGCCTTACTGCTTCATCTTACATATTCTTTATTACTGTTTCTTATTTGAATGATTGAGACAATAGATGCGAAGTGACCATAGTAAGACTATCATGTAGTATGCACTCCCTCGTCTGGTTAGACATCATTGATCATATTATACGATATTCATCTACCCGTAATACGTAGCTGGCTGAGTCATTCCCTCGCTCTCCAGTATTCTGGTTCTGGGGCGTGACAGGAGGAGCCGGCATAGAAGAGAATCCAGTAGAGCAGGGACCAGTTGGAGATCAGCAAGGGGTAGCCCCTCTACCTAGATAGATTCACATCGAGAATGTTACCGAGCATGAGCCAGTTGAGCCACAGAGGCCAGAGGATCCCGTACCTCCAGTGATGCCGGTAGTGCCAGTAGCACTAGACGCGTCGATACTATTACAGATTATCAGAGGGTTATTGGAGACCCAGCAACGCCAGACGGTAGCCCAACAGCAACAACAAACCCGACAGCAAGAACAGAATGTGCTACTGAATCAGGGGTTGCAATTAGCCATTGAGAGAAGTGTCAGGAATAATTCAGGAGCATCGGGGAGGTTTTGTCGACTTAACCCGAGATATTTTGACGGCACGGAGGATGCCATCACGGCGGATGCTTAGCTTCAGGATACAGAGGCCATATTGACCGCAGCAAAGGTTCCAGCATAAGAAAAGGTTGACCAGGTCAGACTTTTACTTTAGGATCTCGCCCGCGATTGGTGGGCATCGGAAGAGGTTGGAATGAGGCGTCCTGTTCCCTGGGATAGCTTCAGTACCAGATTCAAGGCCAAGTACTTTGGCATGGTAGCACGGTATGAGCTACAACAGAGGTTTATCAGTCTCAAGCAGGCTGGTAAGACGGTAGATGGTTATGCAGCGGAGTTCTGCAGGTTAAGTAGGTTTGCCCGGATGATGGTGGCAACAGAGCCAGAGAGAGCAATGAGGTTCCAGCAGGGACTTCACCTAGAGATTTTGCAGCTGGTCGAGGGGTATGACTACCAGACATTCGATGCAGTATTGACGGCGGCTCGGAGGCACGAGCTTACTATTCAAAGGTTATCAGCAAGGACTGGGGGCCAGAAGAGGTCTCATACGCAGAGTGCTGGGGGAGGAGCAGTACCTCGGACGTCAGCACCAGCACCTGGCATCCGTATTCATGATGCAGCACCAGTCACGACAATTGTGACTACACCAGTTCGACAGCAGCAACAGAGGAACCAGCAGCAGCGTCAGAAAGCACCAGTGGGTTACACTTACTGTGGTAAGGGAAGGCACACTAGGGATGTGTGTCATTCAGCTAATGGATTATGCTTGAGGTGTGGCAGTCCAGACTATAGGATTGCCAATTGTCCTATGATGCAGAGGCCAGGAGGGCCAGCTCAACAGTTTCCGGCGTTGCCAGCTCCAGAGGTAGCACCGTATCAAGGGCCAACACTAGCAGTGAGGCCACTAGCCCATCGCCCATTACTGACGCAAGCTCAGATGTACCGACAAGCACAACATCAGGATGGACAGCAGGGCCAGGGAAGGCAGGGACAGAGGCAAGAAGAATTTGGAGTATTAGAGCAGAGGTTGGCTGAAGGCGGTCAGATTTTGGGTAAGTTTTGAGTATTATTTATTATAATTCCTTGAGTTTTATATTCGAAGAGTGAAGACGACTTTCTCATCTCACTCATCTGCTCTCGTATCATGTGACACGTGATATTCATCATGTGTCTTGATTATGAGAGTATGTCCTGGGCAGAGTCTCGTTCTTGATTTAGTCATTGGTACCGACTTATCTCAAGCGTTGACCCTTGTCCACTTTGGGAGTCAGTGTAGGACCTCGAGGACGAATTCCTACCTGACTTGAGAGGCATATTTCATTCGTATGTCTCCGAACATTTCCTTCTAGGGTATGATTATTGTTTGTGCTTTTACTTAATTATTCTTGCTTCCTTAAACTGTTCATGTGCCATGTGTTGTTTGATAATTGTGCTTGCTAAATGTCATGAGTGTATTTCGTGATCTGAGAGCGCGCTCGACTAGCCTTATCGAAATTCCGAAGACGGAATTTTTCTAATGAGGGTAGAGATGTCACTCCCCATTCCCGAAATACGTAAATTTTTGATTTTTCATGTATATGGTATCTGGCACCTGTATCTTTATTGTATATATCCTGTATTTGTAACTGGCCATGGCATGGAACAGTATCTCATCGCGGATTAGTGTGCCACCCCTTGTCCTTGTTTGGTTGTAGGCGTGGTTCACTATTTCGATGACAGAATTTCTGAACCGTGTTGTGGTTAGGATTTTTATTTATTTAATTTAATTAGTTGTATCATGCAGCCATTAACATGTCATTAGTCACATAGTTAGAGCATGTTTAGGGCTTAGTGTTTTCTTAAGCCAACCCCTATATATATTCTCTTCCTCACTCTCTCTCCTCATTCATTCACTCTTTTCATTTCTTTTCCTCCCAACATTTAGGCAAGTACATCTTGCACCAAATGGAGAGATCCTTGTACTTTTCATTTCTTGATTTTTACTTTGATATGATTTGTCTATATTATTCTTCTCATTATCCTCTACAAGTTTAGTACTTAGCATTTTTGATTTCCATGGATAAATTCTTGTAGATCTAAGTTTATGTCATTTTTGGATTTCTAGGGTTTGATCTAGTAAACCTTGTTATTTTTAAGTTTTGATGGTTCCATGTCGTAGAGAATTTCTTTTTGCCCCATTTTGACCTATGGAAGTCTGGATTCTGACCTTGGATGAAGGAGTTATGAAGCTTTGAAGTCATGGCTTTTCCTTAGTTCTTCTCCTCGAAAAAATGGAGAAGAAGAACAGTGCTTGACCGCATGAACCTTCATGCGGCAAGTTTCCCTTTAGCCGCATGGCACTAAGCAGTTTCAGCCACATAAGCAGTCTTAGCCGCATGGCACTAAGCAGTTTCAGCCGCATGAGCATTCACAGCCGCATGTGTATTCTCAGTCGCATGAGCCATTGCAGCCGCATGAGTGCTTCCCCAGCCGCATAAGATCCAGCCTCCACTACCGCATGAACTCTGATTTCTTGAGCCGCATGCGCCCCGCATATCTTAGCCGCATGAGCCTGCTTCAACTGTGCCGTATGAGCCTTTCGTGCCGCAGCCGCATATGACCCGCATGCTCCCAGTTGCATATGCGCCCGTCCATTTCCAGCTGCATGAGCTTACTTACTCCCAGCCGCGTGAGCGCGCGTCCCTTCAGCAGCATGAATACCCGCATTCCTGAGCCGTATGAGCCCATCCACCCTTGGCCGCATAGGGCCTACTTTGGATGTTTTGTGTATTTTGTCCTATTGATTGCATTATGGCTAGAATTTCTTCCAACTTCCAACATGGAAGTGGTAGACCCTTGTGTTGACTCCAAGGATCTTCATGTTTTACTTTAACCGGATTTCATGTGTGACTTTTATGTCACGAGAGGTCTGTGTGACTTCCTGACTTGACCATATTCTTGACCAGATTACCTTTGTATGTGCTGGTACTTTTTCTCAGTGCGTATTGAGATACGGTCTATCCCAGTATCGGACCAAGCTATCCTAAGTTATCATCATGGCAGTTCTACTACTAGGCTATACTACTCATGGTTATACATTTACAAGTACAACAAATTAAAATGCAATAAAATCCAGGAGAGAGGGCAAGAGCCGTCGATGAGCAAGGGATACTTGCCTAGAGGGCTCGGCTAGGTAAGCAAGTCTTCGGCAGTCGCGATCCAAGCTAGCACGCCAATCGAGATCCTCAGAACACACAATAAATAGTCATCAGCACCAAATAATAAAATAATAGAAAAATCACGGAGGATGGCAGAAAAATATACCGTGTAGGTCCCGTAAGCAGCGCAGGGATCTGGCACGCGGACCGATATGGACACGTAACCCGAGATGTGCACGTATATCGAGACGCACACGAGAATCGAGGGAACACGAATATCGAGGCAAACGAGAAACATAAACGTGCACGTAAATCGAGACATGTACGTAGGATCGAGGAATCACGAATATCGAGATGGCACACGAACCATTGCGACACGCAAATCGAAGCATGTATGTAATTCGAAACAGAGCTAGATTTAAGGAAGCACGCAAATCAATACGACATACAAGTCGACGTATGCACGCAAATCGATACGGTGCAGAGTCCAAGGTGATACGCAAACCAAGGTGGCACGTAAATCCATACGTATACGCAAACTGGGATGGCACAAAGTCCAAGGTGGTACAAAAATTGATGTGGCACGCAAGTCAACATATACACGCAAATCGAGACATTGCGGAGTCCAAGGGGTACACAAATCGAGGCGGTACATAAATCGATGCGGCCACGGAAATCGATGCGGCACGAAAATCGAGAGGCACAAAGGCCGAGACACAAGAAATGAGGCAACACACAAACCAATGGAGCACGGTGCCCGAGGCAGCGCGGGGCTCGAGGCGTCCCGCTACCCAAGGCAGCGCGTGGATCGATCTGGCACAAAATCGAGGTGGCATATAATTCGAGGTACACGTGTCCCAAAAAATACGGAGAACGAGAGTGCGCTGCTCGAGGCAGCACACTACACGAGACAGCACGCAAATCGGGGCACGTAACCTGAGGAAAGGCACGGAGCACAAGGGCTTACTGCCCGAGAAGCACACAGGCCGAGGGTAGCTCGCTGCTCGAGCAGCACGGGGCCCAAGGGCGTCCCGCTGCTCGAGACTGGCGCGGCACTCGCGGCGGAGGCACGGCAATGGTGCTGGCCGCCGGAGAGAAGAGGAAAAGAGGGGGCGGAGGGGCTCACCGGGGTCGATCGACTCTCCGACCGAGGAGACGAACGACAGCAGCGGCGGAGGACCTCGCCGTCGTCGAGGAGAAGGAAGACGACGACGACAGGGATGGCGGTGGTCGCGGAGGCCATAGCGACGGTGGTAGCCGGCCATGGAGATGGCGGTGAAGGGAGACGACGATGATGATGAAGGCGGTGGCCGGCCATGACGGTGGTGGTGGTCGCGGAAGTGGTAGTGGAGACGGTGGCTGGCGGTGGTGGCTCCGGAAAGTGGGAGCTCAGGGAGGAGGCGACGAAGGCGGTGGCGGTGCTGGTGGGTGATGGTGGTGGAGGGATGAAGATGCCGACTATGGTGGTGGCGGTCACGGGGGTGACGGGCGGCCGGAGGTCGGAGGAGTGGCCGGGAGAAGAGAGTGAGGGAGAGGAGAGCTGAGAGAGAGAGAAAGGAATTGGGGTGGGGTTGTGCGGCTGAGAGTGGGTGAGGGGGTTAGGTTAGAGAGGGGGGTAGGTTAGATTAATAAATATAATAATAACAATGATATTAATAATAATAATAGTAGTAGCAATATTAATAATGGGATAACACTCCCCTCCTATAAATAAACAATAAAAATTTTAAGAATACCCCAAATTCAAAATTCTTAAAATACACCAATACAGTCATATACCTATTTCCAAAATAGGGATCTGACAAATATTAACTATGCACTGCGGTGCTATTAATGAGTGCTCTGAGGTGTGACTCTATATGCCAAGTGATCATTCGTGTTATATGTCAATACATGTGTACCTTCCAGCACAGTCAGGGTAATTGGTCAGCAATAGTGTCGTGGTATAATGATTATTGTTTGAAGCATTACACTAAGCATGGATCTAGATTTGGGACTCCTTGAGCCGATATAGATTCGTACTTAGGGTATACGTACTATGGTACGACATACAGGAGGATGACCGTGTGACCACGACATGCAATTCCAATATCAAGATAGGGTTAATCTAGCAACTTAAATCGGTAGAAGCATTGGGAGGGAACAAAATCTCGAGATCGTGCCATACTAGCCACCCCCGGGTCCCGTCCTGACGTGTCGAGTTGGCCGCCACGGATACAGTTTCATCCGCCTATAGTGGATGACTATATCCGACTCCTGCGTGCTATGTGTTATATGTTTTAGCACGGTGGCCTTACGAGGGACCAGTGCATAATTAAAGTGCTATATGTATATGTATATGATACGACATTGGCTAGCCCTGCTGGGTTGACATGATTTGAGGATTCCTATATTGCATTACTGGGATAATCCAGACAAATCATAGAAAGTCGTAGGATTGATTGGCCGCTTGTAAGCTGACTTGTTTTGTGATATGTTTTCTTTTGTTAGCAACTGAGGAACATGGACTATCGTGGTGCGTGGTCCAACACATGTCCTTGTTTGGTTGTTGGGTTGGACTATTGTGCTGCGATAGGCTATGGACCGAAGTCGCGATCAGAAGCCCTTTTACCTGCCCATGGTTATAGGATATATCTTATTTCGGTACGATATTGGCACTGTTTGTCCTTGTTTGGTTGTAAAGGTGTCGTATTGTCTCGATGATATGGTATAAGCCTATAACTCGTGAACCAGGTCTTAGTTTACTCATTGGATTTATCTCACTCTTTTGTGCTCCCTTGTGGTACTTGCTATTCGGGGCCTGACTGTAACACCCAGTTTCTGGAGTGAGGGTATTTTTGGAATTTTGTATTTATTATTATTATTTATTTTATTTAAATCACATTATGATTTTTGGTGATTTTTAATAATTTTTAAACTATTTAAAAACTGCCTTAAGTCATGACTTGTGATTTGATGTGCTGCTAGTGAAACCCTAGAGACTGCATGACCTAGAGCCTAACTATGTCATTAGGATGATTAATTATCATTTTTAGTCTAGGGATAATTTGGTTATTTTGACTTATTTGAATTATTTGGTGATTTATTGAATTGGTGAATTCTAGTTGACCATGACTTGTTGAGACCTAGTGAACTAGCCTAGAAGCTAACCCTAGCCATGGTGACCCTAGTCTAACTTGAGTTAACCTATTTTAGTCATTAGAGAATAGTTTTAGAATGAGGGAATTTTGTTTAGTAAATTTAAGTCATGGCTTGTGATTTCATGAAATGACTTATGGCTTAATTATTTAATTGATCATGACTTAAGCCCATGGGCCATTTAGTGAACCCTAACCCTAATTATTGAACCTATGAACAGCCACTAGGGCTCCCCTCCCTATAAATAATCTCCTCCTTGAGTTCTTGCCTCTTTTATTTTCATTCCAACACTTGGAGAAAAGAAAGGTATTTGTCCCCCTTCCAAAAATCCTCATAAATCCATTTTAATTCCTTTTTAATCCTAGTTTCTTGCATTAGAGCCTAATTTTCTCCTATTTTATAATTTTGGGGTTAATCCCAGCTTTGGGTCAATTTGGAGCTTTTGCCATCAAGAGGAGGAATCCCCCATTTGAAGCTTTTCCAAGCTTTTTGCACATATAGGTAAAACCCTTTAAATTGATTTAAATTTTAGTTTTCTTTGCATGTAGGGCTAGATCTAGGAGTCCCCTAGGTGTCCCTGAAATTTGGGTGGATTTCGTGTCCGTTTGGTGTCCGTATCGGACACGTGTCGTAGTGTTGTGTAGGTGTTTGTTGAAATGCCTCAATGGATTGAATGTTAATATTTTTCGAAACAAATTATATATTTGGGTAGCCCTTCATGTGTAGGTTAAATATGTATATGACTGAGCACGATTCTGTAGATTTTTCGTGTCCAAAATAGACACGCACCTCGTGCACGACACTACGCACAGGCCCCGTACGGCTGTCCTGCTGCTCGGGTGCCATTGCGGACATGACACGGACTCTCGTAAGCTGAAACTTGACACACACGTTGTCCTAATGACTAAAACGACACTTGTAAATTTTCACGGGTTCTCGATGTGTGTGCACGAAGGAAATTGACCTGCACTGACTTTGTACTGCCTGTGCACACACGAAAATTGTTCACTGATACGTGCTATTTTCCTTGGACACGGCTTAAGTGGACACGATTCAGACACCTATACATGCTCCCCTACCCTAGGCGTACACGTGTGCACGGCCACGTGTCCCCACGTGGCTTGTGTCGTGAGTTGGACACACGTGCACGCGTGCACGACGCAGGCTGTACCCAGCATGTCTGTGTGTGTTCCTAGACATGGACATGCCGTGTCTGACTCTAGGGTGACACGAAATCACTTCTGGGATACGTGCACGTATGGGGGATCAATTACCAACTAATTAAATTGCATATTAACATGTTTTGGTGGTTCGAAATTCGAATTTCCCATTTGACTGATACCTACTTTCAGTTCTGAATTCTAAAGTTTAATTCCCTGATTTAAACTGATATTGATGTTTAATTTACCATGTTTGAATCATACATATGCATGTTAGTTTACTGTTCATGATGGGTTAAGTTTTGTATTTGAGAAATGGATTTTGATTTGATTTTGGGATGTGTGACTGTCATCTGTTTCCTGAAAACTGATTTGGGCTGAACTGGGATTCGAAATAGGAATTTAGTTACTGATACCTATTTCTTTGGTCGGTTTGGACATGTCCTGTGGACACATGACACCCTAATGCATGCCACGACACACTCATTCATACTTGTACTTCATTTAACCACTGCATTTCCTGAACTGTATTGGACTTAAAACCTGAATTCATTGTTCAAATCTCTCATTCCTGCAACATAGCAGTAGTGTATCCTCATTAAATTCATTCACTGCATCACACATCCACTAGCACACGCATACAAAATTTCTGTACACGCAACCCTGTTTCCTGGACTGACACACTATTTTTTCTACACTGTTTTGTAATATCACTCTCACACTCACTGATTCTTCCCACACACACACACATACACACACAGGTACACACATTCAAGCACTGTTTCCTATTGAACTGAGATATAGGTTAATTTTTGAACTGATACATGGTGGTTCCTGTCACTTCACTAATTTTCTGAGAACATATTGGTTTACCCCTGTTACACACAATTACACATTGTTTTATTCCTAAAATCTGAAAATTGGTTTGTACTAGGATTTATGGTTGTGTTGAAAGAGGATTTTTGATTGTGTTTGGGACTCAAACCTGGTTATTGCCTGTGTTTATACACTGTCACTGAAATATGGACACAAGCTCACACACACTACTAAACCACATGTCCATATTCATGCCTGGCTTGCCCTGCCTTGGCTTGCAATTGCCTGGCAGCAGTTGCTTTGGTTTGCCCTGCCTTGGCTTGCATTTGCATTGCATTGCAGCAGCTTGGGCTTGGCCTGGTTGCATTGCATTGCAGCAGCAGGGCAGTAGCAGTAGAAGGCAGCAGTAGGCAGGTCCTAATTGGACCTGAAATTAAGTGTGATAGCCTAGGCCCACTGTTAGCAGTTGGCCAAGAGAGGCCACTGTTAGACTGGAAAATTGGCCACATGGTTGAGAGGGAATATGAGGACTAATGTGTCACATTAATGTATTAGAGGAAGGGTTAGGAACAGGTGAGTTAGATTGATATGTCCTAGTATAGTTTTGTAGAGAAAATCAATTGGTATCCTGAGAGTTGGGGCTAGTATCAAATATAGGTTTGAAGATAGAGTTTAGATTAGGGTTGAGAGTGGAAGAGGGGAGTTATGATTCATGTGTGAGTGTGGGTGTGAGTTGAGTGATAATTAGTAAGATATGTTAGAATGTTAGTAGATAAATGCTAAGATATTTGATATTAAGGATAAGTTATTGTATTAAAGTAGGATATTACCTATAGCCTATGGGTAGATGTATGTATGTGTGAGGTACCTTTGAGTGTTGGGTTATATATGGTATAGGTTGGGGGCCTTGGACTATGGGATTGAGATTATATTGCATGTCATTTTATATATATATGTAAGTTGTTGTTTGTATATGTAATATATATGTAAATACATAGCTTCCCTATATATAATGTATATATATTACTACTTATAGGCAATAGCCCTATGTGTGATATATATATACCTATATGGTATATATATATGCCTTGGTGTGGTTCACATTGTTTCACTTATCACATTGTCTAGCCTTGATTGCCTAGGCTAACTTGGTTAGGCCTAGTGAGACTTGACTAGACTAGGATTGAACTAGTTGACTAGTGTAACTGACCCAGAATTGACCTAGTTTGACCTAGACAGTTGACCAGGTTTGACTTAGAGTGGACTTTGACCTAGATTGGCCTAGAAATCATGTAGATTGCATCATAAACATCATTTACCTTGTTTTAAACATATTATAACCTGTATTCCTTTGTTTAGGACATTGTGACTCTGTCGCAGGTATCTGATATTACACTACTCTTTTCAGAGTAGCAGGCGAGTACATTCTCTGATAGTTCCTTCATTTATTTGATGATTACTGTGATTCAGTTCTAGTATAGTTCTATTTGATTCTCTGTCACAACATGTATTAATATTTTAGATTCATTTACTCGTAATACATGTACTTAATTTGTCTAACCCTATTACTTGAATCACTCACAAGACTCATCTACTCGAAATACCTACAAGTATTAAATGTATAAATCATACAAGAATCATCATTACAAGAACGATAGCCATCGCTGCTGGGCCCGGTATGCGATGTGCCATATTCAACAAGAATCACCAAACAAGAATGATAGCCATCGTCGCTTGGCCGAGCGTGCGATGTGCCGTATTACAAGAATGATAGCCATCACCGCTTGGCCGAGCGTGCGATGTGCCATACTCTTTACAAGAATCACCTACAAGGATTAGTGTACAAGAATCTTACAAGAATCACTTCACTCAAATCATTGAGAAGAATCATCTACTAGAATCATCATGTACAAGAATCATTTACTAGACTCAAATTGTATTAGACTCACATTAGGATTACACTCAACTTACATTGTACAAACTGGACTTATAACATGTTACCCTAGTTCAGCTAGATCTTATTTTGTAGTCTTCCTTGCCATCATTCTTCTTTTATTTCATTACCTTACTTTCCTTGTACCTTTGCTATTTTTCTACATCATTACCTGTATAAAACTGCCATTATCATCAATATAACTGTCTATAACTGTTTTATAGTATTTGTCATTACTTGGATTTTCTGGATGAGATGTGCTCGTTCCTGTCCTGACTGGACCTGTTAAAAATTTTACAGATGATTGCCCTGAGGACACATGCCCTACATATTACGGACCAGGAGACGGGTTAGCTACCTTTGGCCCCGACACTCAGGAGTGATCGGGATTTAGTTTAGTAGACTGGCATCTGTTTTCATTTAGAGCTTGTTGTATAGAATTGAGACTCGAGATGTATTTGAGATTGTTCGAGATGTTGTTATTATTTCAGTAGTTATTGTTGTCTTCAATTTCTTAGTTGTATTTCTGTGTTATCTTATCGTGCTTAGACTGTGATTGAGTTACACCATATCTTATACTTGTCCTCCGTTCGGAGTTGATCATGATGAGTACATTATATACTGCATGAGTTGATGGTTAGTTAGAGACTTAGAACAGCGTTCTACCGCCGACACTGCGGCGTAGGCTGGGCGTCGTTACGTATCCGTACCCTCACAGTGGGTGCGGGTCGTGACACGAACCCCGCTGGTTTTGTTTGGCCAGATCTCGTAGCAGCGCCAGAGGATCCAGCCTTCTATCCGAACAATGGTCCACACCAGGAGTATGGGCGCCAGGGACCATGAGTGGGTTTCTTCTTCACCGCTCTGATATCTTCTATTTTGTACTTGCGTTTAGCCACCGGCACTTGTTTAGCCGGTAGTTTTGGACACTAGTTTTCTTGCATAATTGTAATTAAATCAGACTGCAGCTGACTATAGTTATGTACTGTTGACTCTCGGAACTAGCTCATCATTTTGTATAGCTAGACTCATGAATCATTTTGATGAAGCGTCGGGGACGCCTTACTGCTTTGTCTTATATGATCATTATTTACTGTTTCTTGATTTAATTGATTGAGACATAGATGCTCTGTGGGACAATAGGAGACCTGATTGTAGCATGCACCCCCTTGTCTCTTGACAGCCACAATCGCCGTATGACGTTTATATATCTCATACGGTGTAGCTGGCCTAGTCCGTCTCAGTATTCCGGTACTGGGGCGTGACAGCGCTGCCCATGTCTCAACTGCTACGATCTTCTTGGGGTCAACTGAGATACCATTTCCAGTCACCACATGCCCCAAAAAGTCCACCCGGTCCAAGAAGAACTCACACTTGGAGAGCTTTCCATAAAGCTGCTCCCTCCTGAGAGTCTCTAGCACTATCCTCAGATGCTCCTCGTGCTCCTCCTCAGTCTTGGAATATACCAAGATGTCGTCAATGAACACCACCACAAACTGATCCAGGTACTGGTGGAACACCTTGTTCATTAGGTTCATAAATACTGCTGGTGCATTGGTTAGCCCAAACGGCATAACCAAAAACTCAAACTGCCCGTACCGCATCCTGAAAGCGGTCTTGGGAATATCCTCCCCCTTCACCTTCACCTGGTGATATCCCGACCTCAGATCAATCTTGGAAAATACCCGAGCTCCGCTCAACTGGTCAAAAAGATCGTCGATCCGCGGCAGTGGGTATATGTTCTTGATCGTGAGGTTGTTGAGTGTCCTATAGTCAATACACATCCGTACTGACCCATCATTCTTCGGCACAAATAACACTGGTGCACCCCATGGCAACGAACTCGAACGGATGAAGCCCTTGTCCTGCAGCTCATCCACCTGCTTCTTCAGATCCACCAACTCACTGTTGTTCACCCGATAGACATGCTGAGAGATGGGTTCTACTCCTGGAACCAAGTCTATCGAGAACTCAATGTCTTTATCTGGTGGCAATCCAGGCAACTCCTCTGGAAAAACATCCATATACTCTGCTATCAAGGGGTGTAGAATCGTCTGCTCCTCAACCGAGACTCCGCAGAAAACTTCGCTGCTCTGCTCCGCCTGACGTCTGGAGTACTCAAACTCTGGCTCCCCCGGCGCTCTGAAGAGAACTCTACCCCCTCTGCAATCAATGCTGGCATGGTGCTTGCTCAACCAATCCATACCGAGTACTATATCGTAGTTCGGCAATGGCATTACGAGCAGGCTCACCTCCAACTCACGGCCTTCCAAGACAACACTCTGACCCTTACAAACATCACTCACGAGGATAATGCCACCATCGGTCGTAATCTTATAAGTCCTAGGCAACGATTCAGCTATGATACCGTGTCTAATCGTAAATGATACTGATATGAAGCTATGCGAAGCACCGGAATCGAATAATGCAAAAGCTGGACTGGAGTCGAGAAGGACCAAACTTGCGATCAGCTCTCCTATCACCTCTGTATCCCCGGCCGCCATGGCGAAAGCTCGCCCCTGCTGGCCTCCCCTGGCCTGCTGTTGGTGCTGGATGAACCTTTGCTGCTGTGTCGGCAGGGCTGGTCCCCTCTGCTGGCCTGCTGGAGCTTTGACTGCTGCTTCCTGAGCTGCTCGTCCCATGCGACACTCCCTCATCTGGTGGTCTGCTGAACCACACACTAGGCACTGGCCCAGCCTCTTTCGGCACTCATTGAAAACATGCCCGGGCTTCTTGTAGTAAGCATAAGTAATAACCTGTCTCTGGCCCTGCTGGTGTTGTCTCGGCTACTGCTGCTGGTGAACTGGCCTCTGCTGGATCGGCTGCGGCTGGAACTGCCTCGGCTGCTGCTACTGAAAGTGAGGCCCCTTGGCCTGGCCTCCGCTACTGCTGCCCCCAACTGGGTTTTGCCCCCTCTTGAGCCTAAGCTCAAGATCATCCTCAGCCAATATGGCTCCCGTCAAAATCTTCTCAAAAGTGGCATCCCTGTTGCCCTTGGTCAAGGACTTGACTTCCTTGACCAGACCCTTCCGGAACCTCTGGGCCTTCGCCGTCTCGCTCAAGCCCTCTACGAATCTGCCGAGACGGCCGAACTCCCCAGCGTACTCCTCCACTGACAGGCTCTCCTGAACTAAGCTCTCGAACTGTGACTCCAAGGCTCTGAGCGTTGAATCTGGAAAGAACTTCTTATTGAAGAAGCCCTTGAACTCCTCCCAGGTCTGTCCAGCTACCCCTACCCTGGGGTCTGACTGATACCAGGTGCGAGCAGGATCTCGCATCCGGCTAGCTGCTGCCTCAATCTGGAGATCAGCCGGTATCCGGGCCAGGCGGAAGATCTCCTCTATATGCTCGATCCACTCATCAGCATATAGAATCCCCTCTGTCCCCAGGAAGTCTCTGGGGTTCATCTTCTGGAACTGCTCTATCCCCGGTGTCCTCGGCTGCTGAACCACTGGTTGAGTTGCGATTGTCGTAAGGGCCAACTCCATGCCCCTGTCCTGTCGGGCCTGCTGCCGGTCCATAAACTGTTGGAAGTAGGCGAACATCTGTGCCACATCCACGTATCCTGTAGGCGACGGCTGCTGAAAGGGCACCTCTGAGATGACTGGGTCCTGCCTCCGAGCTGGTGGAGGCATACCCCCGGCTGCTGCTGCTGGAGCCTCAATACGAACAGAGGTGGCAGGAGCTGCAGTCTCCTGTCTCTGCTGAACTGGCTGAGAGGTAGCAGACCCCTCTACAGCATCCCCATGAATGGTTCGCTGCGACCGCGTCTCCACCATCCTGAAGACAGACCAACAAGAGTATCAATTTCTGAGAAAGAAGCGATATAACAAAGGCGGACAGTTAAAATTCAAAAGAATCAGTTGACAATAAGGATTTAGATGGTAATATAAGAGTTTTTCCTAATGTGATTGAGTACCTTGAAAACTAATGTCCTATATCCTACTGCAGGCTGTAGTGATACTCGGGTTCGAATACCACTACACTTCTAGTCTAGACCTGCATAGGCCACCACTAAAAACGTGTCATGACCCGCACCCTAGAGTAAGGGCACGAGACGTGGGTACGTCCAGCCTATGCCGCAGTGTCGGCAATAGAACGCTGTCCTAGGTCACAACATCTAACATTATAATTCTAAGAAGTTTATACTCCCCGAATGGGGGTGACATAGCAGAAGTAAACTCAATCACAACTAAGGAAGAAGAAAGCACGATATGATATAGAACTCAAGAAAATACAGATGATCAGAAGAGTCTAAGATAATATCTCAGCGAATATCCAGAATACAAGTCTCAACTACTAAATATAAAAGAATATATACAACCCAGATCTCAAAGACAGAAATAAAGTCTAACTAACTAGTCTCTAGACAACATAAGTAAGATAAAGCCTAACTAAGCTAGTCTAGGCAGTAGGGGTAAAGTCATCAGCTAGAGCTGGGTCCTCCTGAGAGTCCAGCTTACAAGTGTCGTCTAGGGCTGCCCCGTAGAAGGTATCCACACAGGCCTCCTCCTCGTCCTCTGTAATATTTTCAACAGGTCCAGTCAGGACAGGAGCGAGCACAATACATCTCAATAGTTCGTAGCAGGTTAGAAAATATAATCATGCAGTAAAGTAAGATACAGGTACTGAAGGAAATACAGTATGTAAATAGAGAGAGAACTGTAATAGAAATATCTACTATAAATAGAGAACTAACAGTGGCTAGTGAGTTAGAGTACAATATAGACATGTAAATGGCATATGATGATTCTGATACTACACTATGGAATGATTCTGATGCTACACTACTTGGATATTATTCACATGTCCACTTCTACTCCCCCGTACCCCAATCAATACATAAGGATCCAGCCAGGTTATGTTATGATTCATGCAACGGCCCCCGAAGGGTGGTACATGATAGTCCCATAAATGGGGATTCTAGGAAGCCCAATAAATGGAAGGATTCAAGAAAGACTATGTGATCATGAAAGTACATGTCACAAGTGATTCAATGAACCATGAAGTATAGTGATACGCCATGTAAGTGAAACGCACAGAACATGAAGTATCCGATGCTCCCTGAAGGAATAACATCTCAAGAAGGGATCCATATAGTACTAATCCGTGTGAACAATGTGACAGTATCAAGTAAAGTAATTTAAAGGAGAAAAATAATTCTAAGCAGGATATGAAATGATCAGAGAATGTACTCGCCTGGTATCTGAGTGTCCGGATGAAATGTACTGTCCGAGGAGAGGTGTCTGGCTCCTAATCAGAACAGCACAAGTCACAACAAGTCTAAAATGATAACAAGATGCAATTCAATGCATTCTAAATGAATCTAGGTCAATCTAGGCCAAAGTCAACTCTTGGTCAACTCTGGTCAACCCTAGAAGTCAAACTAGGTCAACTATGGTCAAACTAGGTCTAACAAGTCTAAATTGGTCTAACTAGTCTACATTAGTCTATACTAGGTCACACAAGCCTATACTGTCATGCCCCGATTCCGTAGAATCGATAGTCGTCCCCCGGGCGTGATGTCGTACGAACCTAAGTTGCGATCGCACAAGGCATAGTCATAAGGTTATCCGAAACACAACATCAAGTTAGAGTACGCAGAGAAATTGAATGAAACATTTGAAATAGAAATAGACTTTTTCATTGATAAAACTTTATTTACATTGACTTCATTACATTCATTGTCGTGCGGGCTACAATATGACTCGACTTACAAAATGAACGCCGATGAGATAGTCGTTCCATACATTACATCCCTTTTTACAAGCAAAAACTATTACACATTTCCACCTGCGATCGAGGGAAGCCGAGCCGCCATTGGTCTTCTTTTGTACTGAATGTGGAGTCTTCAAAAGGAATTCAGAAACAAGCCTTTACACGGACGAGGCTTCAAAAGTGTCCACGCCGCCTTAAGATTTTAGGTGGCACGCCCTTCGTGGTTCGGGGTACCTGCGTGGAGAGCGAGGATCAGTACATTACACTTTGTACTGGTGCGTGGCAAGTTAAGTTCCAAGCTCTCATTTGGTTGAATGAGTTTATATGACTTAGTTCATGAATGTTTCTAACCATCCTAATGAATTTCAAGTGAGAAATGACAAGCATAATATAATTTACGTTGAAACTTACCCCGGGCGGGCCGTGCCGCGCCTTATGAAACTTACCATGTTCTTCCCTGTCAATTGTTATCATTTACATACCAAGTGCAATATTGCGTGTGATTGGCCACTGCCATGACAAGCCATCCTGGACTATAGCTTTGTTAGCCGGGGCCCTTGCAGCGCAAGTAGCGAGCCCCGCTGCAAGTCCCCGCTTAACCCGTGCTATCATCCAGCACAGCTATACCGTGTTTCCTCCTAGGCCGAGTCGGTCCCGTGGCCACGGGTTGTCGCTCGAGGAAACTCTCCCTTGTCTACAAGTTGTCCAATGACCGAGTTAAGACATTATTCAGTTGTTAAGGTATTGCCTACGATCACTTTGAATCTTGACCATTTTACCATGCCCGTGCCTCTGCATTCAATCTTTCCTCCACAACAACACTATCAATTTACTTAAGAAGGGGTCGAGAAGAGAAGGGTCAGCCACTCACCTTGAGTTTACTTCGGCGAGAGAACTTGTTGGTCGCGCTAGACGTCGCCTACGCGATTACCTGAAATCGCACAAGCAACCGATTAGAACACTGCATTATTCAAGGAGTTCGATAGAAAATGCGAGTTCGAAATGCAAGCCATGAAAACCATCAAAAACATTCATGAAAGCGCATTCAGAAAACAAAGCCAAAACCAACGCAAGCGGCATGAAAAGCAGAGCAACGGGAGATCTCTCCCGACTCAGCCGCAGAGTCAATCCTCGAGGCGCAACCCGCTAAATATGGGACTGGGTTCCGAAGAAGACATTCTATAACGAGAAATGGATCTTAATTCAACTATTCCCGTTCGATCGACTCGGTCGATCCCGACCTATCGGTCCCGGTCGAATCGATAGCGACAGTATTCCTTTCTCGTGCACCCCGTAGACAGAGTACGGGGCACGATGTAGGGACGGGGCACTACATCATAACCAACTAAGAAAAAGTTTCGTCCTCGAAACTTAAAATAGAACCTACCTCTACGAAAACAACAAAGGGAACTTCTCCTTCATTTCTGACTCAAGCTCCCACGTCGACTCCTCGACTGAATGGTTTCTCCAGAGAACGCGGACGAGGGGAATAGCACGGTTGCAGAGAAGTTTATCCTTGTGCTCCAAGATTTGCACCGGCTTTTCGATATATGACAAGTTCGCCTTCAGGTCCAGCTTACCCAAATCCACAACATGGTTCGGATCATGCACGTACTTTCTCAATTGCGATACATGGAAGATGTCATGTACCTCTGACAACGCAGGCGGCAAAGCGATTTGGTAAGCTACCGGGGTGACTCGCTTCAATATTTCGAACGGGCCAACAAATCTTGGGCTCAATTTCCCCTTCGTACCGAACCTGGAAACTCCACGCATAGGCATCACCTTCAGGAATACATGGTCGCCTTCCGAGAACTCGAGGGGGCGTCGGTACGTATTGGCATAGCTTTTCTGTCGGCTTTGTGCTATCTTCAATCTTTCTCGTATCAACTTGACCTTCTGCACAGTCTGCTCCACCAGCTCCGGACCAAGTGTCTGCCGTTCTCCGACTTCATCCCAGCAAATGGGCGATCTACACTTCCGGCCATACAAAGCTTCATACGACGCCATTTGGATGCTGGACTGATAGCTGTTGTTGTATGCAAACTTGGCCAGCGGTGGATGGACGTCCCAACTTGACTTCAAGTCGATCGCACAGAGTCGTAACATGTCTTCGAGAATTTGGTTCACCCGCTCTGTTTGGCCGTCAGTCTGAGGATGATAAGCTGAGCTAAACTTCAACTTAGTCTCCAATGCTGAATGTAGACTACTCCAGAAGCGCGCTACGAACCGTCCATCCCGATCAGAGACGATAGAAACTGGGACCCCGTGCAGCCAAACTATTTCATCAAGGTATATCTAAGCAAGGCGGTCGACGCTCCAAGTAACTTTGATGGCGATAAAGTGCGCTGACTTGGTTAGTCGATCGACGATGACCCAGACGGCGTCGTTTCCCCGCGGCGTCCTCGACAAGCCAACAACGAAGTCCATAGTGATGTGATCCCACTTCCACTCTGGAATAGCGAGGTTCTGCATCTCCCCGCCCGGTCGCTGGTGCTCGGCTTTGACTTGCTGACAGGCCATACATTTTGACACAAAGAGTGCTACGTCCCTCTTCATGCCGTGCCACCAAAAGACAATACGGAGGTCCTTATACATCTTGGTGCTGCCAGGATATAAGGAATATTTTGCATAGTGCGCCTCCGTCATTATCTCCTTTCTAAGTTCTACGTCGTCCGGTACGCATAGCCGTCCCTTCACGCGTAACACTTCCGACTCGTCCTCTGCAAAGTCGGACGCTTTTCCTGTCGATATCAGCTTACGCATCTTCTCCAGGTATGGGTCGTCCTTCTGTGCAGACTTGATCCTCTCCAGTAGGCTCGGTCCCACCCGCAGTTGCACTAGTTTCACGTCTCTGAAACGAACTCGGAGTTCAATGCCCATTCCTTCCAAGTCACGCAGCAGTCGATCGTTGATGCATAACGAAGCTAAGTACTTCTGGCTTAGCGCATCCGCTACCACATTTCCCTTGCCCGGCTTGTAGTCGATTGATAAGTCATAGTCTTTGATTAGTTCGAGCCATCGCCTCTGCCGCAAATTTAGTTCTTTCTAGGTGAAAAGATACTTGAGGCTCTTGTGGTTCGTATAAATCCTGCACGCCACACCGTAGAGATAGTGACGCCACAGCTTCAACGCGAACACAATTGCCGCTAGTTCTAGGTCGTGCGTGGGGTAGTTCTTCTTGTGCGGCTTCAACTGCCGAGAAGCAAAAGATATCACCTTATCCCGCTGCATGAGCACACACCCCAAGCCCTGGCCAGAAGCATCGCTAAAGATTTGAAATCCCTCCGTCCCTTCAGGAAGAGCAAGTATCGGGGCCAAAATGAGCCGTTGTTTGAGCTCCTGGAAGGAAGCTTCACAGTCGTCTGACCACTTGAATGTGACTCCTTTCTGGGTGAGGCGAGTCAACAGCGATGCGATCTTCGCGAAGTCCTTCACGAAGCGTCGGTAGTATCCCTCCAAGCCTAGGAAGCTTCGAATTTCGCTAACTGATGCAGGCCGTTTCCAATCAGCAACTGCCTCGACTTTCTTCGGATCGACTGCGATGCCCGCGGCGGAGATGATGTGCCCAAGGAATGAGACGCTGTCCAGCCAGAACTCGTACTTGCTCATCTTCGCGTACAACTGATTTTCTCGAAGGGTTTGGAGTACCGTCCGCAGATGCTCTGCATGTTGCGCTCGATCCTTCGAGTAGACGAAGATGTCGTCGATGAAGACTACTACGAACTTGTCAACGAACGGACGGAACACCCTATTCATTAGGTCCATGAAGACGGCAGGGGCGTTTGTCAGACCGAACGACATTACCAAGAACTCGTAGTGGCCGTAACGAGTGCGAAAGGCAGACTTCGGCACGTCATCTGGCTTGACTTTGAGTTGGTGGTAACCCGATCGTAGATCAATCTTCGAAAACACCGTTGCACCTTGGAGCTAGTCGAACAAGTCGTCGATGCGGGGCAGGGGGTATTTGTTTCGGACGGTGGCTTTATTCAATTCCCGATAGTCGATGCAGAGTCGCATCGATTCATCCTTCTTCTTTACGAACAGCACGGGCGCACCCCACGGCGAGACACTCAGACGGATAAACCCTTTTTCGAGCAATTCCTGAAGTTGTGCCTTCAATTCTTTCAATTCTGCAGGGGCCATTCTGTACGGAGCCTTCGAGATCGGCCGAGTGTTGGGGAATGTGTCGATGGTGAACTCTATTTCTCGATCGGGCGGCATGCCGGGTAGTTCGTCCGAGAACACGTCTGGGAATTCTGCCACAACGTCGGTCTGACCCGCGTTTGCACCATCCTGTCGCATGTCTCGAACGGAAGCTAGATAGCCTTCGCACCCGGAATGCAGCATCCGTCGAGCAGATATTACGGAGATCACCATGCAGGTCGGCGATGCCTCACCATATGAGTAGCAGAATTCAGGCACTCCAGGTATACGGAATGTGACCTTCTTTTCAGTACAGTCTATGGTTGCGTTGCACGGACCGAGCCAATCCATGCCCAGTATGATGTCGAAGTCCTTCATATCTAGAACTATCGCATCAAGACCGATCTTTTGACCGTCGATACAGATAATCCCGCCGGTGCATGCTAAGTTTGTGAGAATTGGTGCGCCCGAAGGTGTGTTTACGCTAAGGTCGAGATCTAATGATATTACAGGAAATTTGTGCTCGGCGGCGAAGTTCGCCGATATGAAAGTATGCGAGGCACCTGAATCAAATAACACACGAGCAGGTACATTATTGAAATTTAATATACCTGTCACAACAGTGTCGAAAGTATACGCCTCGTCTCGAGTCATGGCAAAGACACGCCCCTGTACATTAGGGCGTCGGGCTTGGTTGTCGGGTTGAGTAGGCTGAGGGGGTCGGGGCGCCTGTCCTCGATTCTCTTGACGGTGTTGTTGTGGTGGTGCGTTGGGATGATTTGGTTTCCGAACAGGGAAATCTCGAAATTGGTGTCCCCTTTGTCCACAAAAGAAACATCCACCTTCGTGAACACGACAATCATTGGGATGGTGGCCGGGGTTATGACATTTGCTGCAAGGAATCGGAGGGGTTCCCCCTATGTTGCTGCCATTATTTGGACACTTTGATGCGTAGTTGTTTTCTCCCGTATAGCTAGGACGTTTGTGATTGGAGTGGCGCACAACGTCGTCAGCACTGGAAGGATGCAGGTTCTCAAGGCGGAGCGCGTGATTCAGAGCCTCGCCCATGGTCTTGTACTTCGGGACCCCGACATGCGCACCGATTGAGTGTCGCAGACCCACTTCGAACCGTCGCACACGGTACTCTTCAGTCGGCAGAAACTGGCCAGCAAACTTGGACAACTTGTTGAATTCTGTGGCGTACTGTTCTACTGACCGGCTCCCTTGCTTCAACTGCATGAATTCATTCTCCTTCGCTTGACGAACGGCTGACGGAAGGTACTGGACTTCGAAAGCTTTACGGAACGTGGCCCAAGAGATCGACACGGTGTTGTTGTCCGGTCGGATCGCTCGCTTGCGCACGGCCCACCAGTCGTGCGCGTTTAACCGAAGTTGAAGTTGTGCGCAGGCGACTTGCTTCGATTCTTCAATGCCGAGAAGCTCGAAGTGGTCTTCCAGCTCTTCCAACCAGTCGATTGCTATGGAAGGACCCTCGGTACCGCTGAAGGAAGTGCGGCACGCCTTTTTGAATTCGGACACTTCAAAGTTGTACTTTTTTGGTGCCGCTGGTTGATGCTCGAGCTCCGTCGTGTCGACTTCAATGGGTTGGATCGTCGGCACGGTGGCAGCAGGTGCGGTGACGGTAGGCACAGTCGCAGAATTTTTGTTGTTGTCTGGACGATCTGCTGCAGGGTATCCAACTGCTTTTGTTGAAGTTTGGCACGTGCGTCGAAACGAGCTTCGAAGCAAGCTTCGAACTGGGCCTGTCGTTCCTCCGTCTGTTGATGTCGGTTCTCGGACTGGTTCCGCTGCGCCTCTATCATGCGCAGCATCCTTTTGATGGTATCGTTGGAAGGTCCGCCCCGCGAGCGACGAGAACTACTAGAGCCGCTAGAAGCGCTCTGCTCTCGCTCGGCCGTGGGTTCCGTCACTTCTGCGATACGAAGGCAAATGCATCAGTCACAAAATATTACGGACTCATTGTATGGAACAACTTATCTCATCGTTGCGAGGTCAAAGGATGTAAAGCCGTGCTCTGATACCATTATGTCACGCCCCGATTCTGTAGAATCGACAGTCGTCCCCGGGCGTGATGCCGTACGAACCTAAGTTGCGATCGCACAAGGCATAAGGTTATCCGAAACACAACATCAAGTTAGAGTACGCAGAGAAATTGAATGACACATTTGAAATAGAAATAGACTTTTTCATTGATAAAACTTTATTTACATTGACTTCATTACATTCATTATCGCACGGGCTACAATATGACTCGACTTATAAAATGAACGCCGATGAGATAGTCGTTCCATACATTACATCCTTTTTTACAAGCAAAAACTATTACACATTTCTACCTGCGATCGAGGGAAGCCGAGCCGCCATTGGTCTTCTTTTGTACTGAATGCGGAGTCTTTAAAAGGAATTCATAAACAAGCCTTTACACGGACGAGGCTTCAAAAGTGTCCACGCCGCCTTGAGATTTTAGGTGGCACGCCCTTCGTGGTTCGGGGTACCTGCGTGAGAGCGAGGATCAGTACATTACACTTTGTACTGGTGCGTGGCAAGTTAAGTTCCAAGCTCTCATTTGGTTGAATGAGTTTATATGACTTAGTTCATGAATGTTTCTAACCATCCTAATGAATTTCAAGCAAGAAATGACAAGCATAATGAAATTTACGTTGAAACTTACCCCCGGCGGGCCGTGCCGCGCCTTATGAAACTTACCATGTTCTTCCCTGTCAATTGTTATCATTTACATACCAAGTGCAATATTGCGTGTGATTGGCCACTGGCATGACAAGCCATCCTGGACTATAGCTTTGTTAGCCGGGGCCCTTGCAGTGCAAGTAGCGAGCCCCGCTGCAAGTTCCCGCTTAACCCGTGCTATCATCCAGCACAGCTATACCGTGTTTCCTCCTAGGCCGAGTCGGTCCCGTGGCCGCGGGTTGTCGCTCGAGGAAACTCTTCCTTGTCGACAAGTTGTCCAATGACCGAGTTAAGACATTATTCAGTTGTTAAGGTATTGCCTACGTTCACTTTGAATCTTGACCATTTTACCGTGCCCGTGTCTCTGCATTCAATCTTTCCTCCACAACAACACTATCGATTTACTTAAGAAGGGGTCGAGAAGAGAAGGGTCAGCCACTCACCTTGAGTTTACTTCGGCAAAAGAACTTGTTGGTCGCGCTAGACGTCGCCTACGCGATTACCTGAAATCGCACAAGCAACCGATTAGAACACTGCATTATTCAAGGAGTTCGATAGAAAATGCGAGTTCGAAATGCAAGCCATGAAAACCATCGAAAACATTCACGAAAGCGCATTCAGAAAACAAAGCCAAAACCAACGCAAGTGGCTGAAAAGCAGAGCAACGAGAGGTCTCTCCCGACTCAGCCGCAGAGTCAATCCTCGAGGCGCAACCCGCTGAATATGGGACTTGGTTCCGAAGAAGACATTCCATAACGAGGAATGGATCTTAATTCAACCGTTCCCGTTCGATCGACTCGGTCGATCCCGACCTATCGGTCCCGGACGAATCGATAGCGACAATGTTCCTTTCTCGCGCACCCCGTGGACAGAGTACGGGGCACGATGTTGGGACGGGGCACTACATATACTAGCTAGTACACACCACTACAAGGCTATGCAAGCCTGAACCAAGCCTATCCCAACTATATCACAATATCACAATATAGCTATATGCTATATAACTAGCATACATTCAACCATGTCTAACTTATTTATCAATATACATATACATTTAGATACATTACATTAGGCATTCAATATTACATAGATATACATATGCATATTTACATACATTACATCATATATATATACATATATATATATATATGTAGGCTACCTACATTGTATATACATTAACTTTACATATATACATTACAAACATATATAGATATTCACATATAATATATATACATACATGTGTATATAGAGAGAGGGAAGGCATGTGTGTGTGTGTAGACATGAGAGGGTGTATGAGTGTGTATACAAGAGAGTGTGACAAAGAGTGTGTGAGAGATGTGTGTGTGTGTGTGAATGAGTAGCAGTATAGGAAAACAGAAAACAGTGTGTGGAATAGAAAATAGGATAGTGAGTTAATCATTCCCAGGTTTAAAGGGAAATGCACATTTGAATCATAAACATTTAAAAGTTAACATTCAACTCTACTTCAGTTAAAGGGAAAGAAGGAAACAAATCCTCAGATTTGTGAGAACTAGCATTCACATATCAGTTCAGCCTATCGACAGTTTACAACACCAATTTTAAAACAAAACACAACCAATTCATTCCTATACAAACAGTTTTCAGTTCAACACTGAAAACAGTCCAAATTTGAGGCCAAAACTCCACCAAATCTATTGAAATTTGACATTCATTTAGAATACAAGTAGGAAATCATCATTAGGTTTTAAATCATGCTAATGACAGTATTAAATGGGTTAATTTAACTGCCAAAGTTCGAATATGAAAACTGGGAAAATACAAAATATGTTTATGGTATCAGTTTTAGGGGAAATTACAAAAATGTAAATCAAAACATGTTAATCATGCAATTCATTGGTTGGTAATTATCATATAGGGTGCACGTGTCATTTAGTGTCAAAGTGTCACACCACCACTTGATACGACGTGTCCAACATGAATAAACCAATTCAGTACACTGGACACTGCACAGCAGTGCACTGTCTCGTGCACAAGTGCACGCGTGTCGTACACCCGACACAGACCAAACCAAGACACGTGTTCATAAACCTAGGTTCGCCACACATAGCGCTACCTACGTGTCACCCTATTTTGGGTCGACGTGTCCCCGTGTCCGAGTTATTAACCCGTATCAGTGGCGACTGAACGCGTGGGTCAGTGCAGTGCAAAATCGATGCACGAGCCCGTGCTCCCTCGACACGACACGAGGGGTCGTGCCACTTGGGGTGTGTGTCAGACACTGCCCAACGTGTCCATGAAGTTTCACGTGTCCTCGTGCTGTGTCCAAGGTGAAAATGCCCCCGAGTAGCAGGACACGCACACTGCTCGCGCGTGTGTGTGCACCCCGTGTGCACGTGTCCAAATCGACACGACACACACACCAAATCAATCCCAATCCATTGGAAAACAACAACCCACACCAAATCGATCATTCCTATTCAAAAATTATTTAAAAATCAAATCAAAATGTCCTTTGGGGCATTTCGTCAAACACCTACAAGTAGGGACTGATACGTGTCCATTTAGGACACGAAATGGACACAAAATCCTACAGAAATCTAGGGTTAACTAGGGAACACTTTGTCACGCCCCAGAACCAGAATACTGGAGAGCGGGGGAATGACTCAGCCAGCTACGTATTACGGGTAGATGAATACCGTATAATACGATCAATGCTGTCTAACCAGACGAGGGGGTACATACTACATGATAGTCTTACTATGGTCACTTCGTATCTATTGTCTCAATCATTCAAATAAAACAGTAATAAAGAACATGTAAGATGAAGCAGTAAGGCGTCCCAAACGCTCAGTCAAAATGTTCTTGAGATCTGGCTTTACAAAACATAGCCATATGGTATAGTAAAGTGTGCACAATTGTTATCAGCTGCAGTCTGACTTAATTACAATTATGCAAAAGTAAGTGCAAGACAATCCGACTAACATGTCGGTGCCAAACGGCTAAGTATAAGGTAAATAACAAAACGAGCGGTGAAGTAAGGGAACCCACTCGAATCCTCCTGCAATCATGCCCTAGTATTGACCATCTTGGAGGTGGAAGTAAGCTGGATCCTCGGGGACCGGCTCTAGATCTGGCCACGCAAAACCAGAGAGGTTAGACCTCTAATAGCAAGTACCACAAGGAAGGACGATATGAAGGACTAAACCAGTAAGTAAAAGAATATAATGATAATAGATCTCTGCTTTCCACTAGGATTCACATCACATCACGACACTTCGAACCAACCTCCCAACCAAACAAGGACAGAAGTTGGCCCGTCATGTCCTGACATTCTGATCATCCCAGTTAGGTAACAGAGTAGTACAGTACACAAACAAATCATCTTGAACGGCCAATCAACTACTACGGCTTGCTAATGTGAGTTCCAAGTTATCCTGGAATTATGCAATAGGGATTCCTTGGTTCTTACTATGTGCGAGCAAGGCTAGTCTAGTCAATCATTTGCGCCATACATGAATTAGACGGGTCCCAACAGGACGCCCGTCATCAATATACAATATACAATAATAATAAAAGCAGATACTGTTTCCTGCCCGTGTGGCAGATTTACAGTATCTGTGGGAACCAGCCGGCCCGTCGGGTACTACTCGTCCCAAGGAGGCTGCCATGTAAGAACTCGGGAATCCATTCTCTCCATGCAATCATTATTTTATTTATCTTAATAGTCCCTATGTTGAGTAAAATTCTATGCCGTGGATCATGGTCATTCAAATGAGTACTTTCGTACGGGATACGATATGCACAACTCTACAACGACACCAGTGCGGTTAGGTTGCAGGTCTTACATAGCGTAATACAACAATCCAATCTAACCACGGTAATTATGCCTTGACCATAAAGTACATATGCTTTTTTATAGAAAATAAATAAATAAATAATTAATAAATAGATTGAAGCCTGCATGTGCATGTATGTCAATATTCGGGATCAGCCAGTCGATCACAATAGTTCATAACATGAACGTGTCTCATTCATTCATTTCAATAAGACGACTAGCCAGTCTCTTAGTTCTAACTAGGAACGCATGATCAATTTAGTCAAGATACCATCGTCATCAATGGTGATAAGGCATGAAAGTCATTTAGCATTAAATGGGTCGAGTCTATAACTCTCAAGGTCAAGTTCCAGTCTTACTAGGTATCCATCAATCAATCAAGGCACAGGGCACTAATACACAATCATTAACATGCTAAGATTATCAAGTTCATAAAAAAGCGTAAGGATATAATAGGAAAATTATCATGCTACCATTAAATGAATAAATTAGAGAACAAAATAGGAACACCAAGGTCAGGAAGTCACGCCAACAAGTCTATGCTAAGGTCATAAGTCACGCAGAAGTCTATGCTAAGACCAACAAGTCACGCAAGAATCGTGCGCGTAAAAAGGGTACGCCAAGTC